>CM075061.1:124788730-124991230 GCA_037428765.1 Rubia yunnanensis | reverse complement strand
GATTATGGAACAGTGTACCATGGTAACTTTAATTTATGGTGATTAAGCTTGTTTATGAATATTAAACACTGTTGCATTTGATACAAAGCAGAAATGAAATAGACTAAAGCTATAACCAGCTAAGACCGTTTGATTCTTCCTAAAGTGTACAATTGCTTTATCAGTTCATCCAAGCTTGTTGTTCAACGGTGTATGAACTTCCCCTATTTTACTTTATTTTCTAGATAAACACTTCTTTTCCCATTGAATGAGTAACAGGTTTTAGGAAGAAAGCATAGACACCCAAAAAAGAAAACACAAAAAAACTCTAATGCTGCATAGGATACTGGGCAGGAGCTAAAGTGGTCACATTCCGCTTCAACCATTTATAAGCAGCACATTATTAAGCATGAATCAGATATTATCATTAAAACTAAGATTAAAATAATCAAGGGAAGTTTTCTAAGGAATGGATGGTAAACCCGGACAACCTATCTTTCCAAATTAGCTTAAGCAGCACTAGATTTTTTACGTTCTTTCTACAAATCATCCTTTAAAGATGTAATTTGGGTGTGAAGAATGGCTATTTCAGACCTATAAAAGCAAACATGGTTCATGCAATCATGAAGAAAATTAGCATAAAACAATAAACTATTATAACAGGAAACTTCACCCTTTAACGGAGAAAGTCTCTTTAAGACTGGCAATTTCTAACAAAGAAGAAGCCGTGGCTTCCTGTTTGCCTGCAGTTGCAACTTCTACTTCGTTGCTTTTAATGTCAAGTTTTCTTTGAAGCTCAAGAACAGTTTCTCTTAAAGAGACAACATTGTTCTTGAGTGACTTCTTAACAATATCAGCCTACAAAAGAGACGCAATACCCAAATGTTTAGCAAGAAAACTCAATGCGTTCAACAATAACAAAACAATGATGGTGTGATACCTCTACCTTTGATTTCTCATATGTAGTTTCAAGCTGTTTAAGGGCTTCTTCATTTTCTTGAGCAATACTTTTATACTGACATAATAAATAGGAAAAATTATCATATGCTTGATTCATGCTATAACGACAGAGTCATTCGGTACCTGAAGCATGTGATCTTTATTCATTTGTGCCTCCTCCACAAACTTTGCATTTCTTCGTTCTGTTGAGCAACTACATAGTTCAAAATGAAACCGAGAATTAACAGTAACATGAACTATTTAGCAAAAACATGATATGAATCACAAATATAAGCATAGGTTTAAATTCAAAGCTTCTCTAATGCGTAAAAAGTGACACACATATCATGTATGGTCTACTAGCACTATTGTTATAAGTTAGAAAGATTAAGCTTCTATATAGATGCTCCAAAAAAGTGCCGGAGTTGTTCAAGAAAGTATTTAGTTATATATACTATCCATTCTACTACCAAATATAGTACTATGCATGAACAATCACAAGGGGAAAAGGGGAAAAGTTCATTCAGTATCATTGACTTTACTAATGCTCTTACTGCTTTACTCAAGACTAAGAAGGGTTCACAATTTGAAGTGACATCCAATTTACTAATCAAATAGAATGCTAACCTTCCACCATGTCTAATATATGCATCCCATACTCTTCGAACCTGCACACAAATGGAAATAGTTAGTGATCAACTGGAAAAATCTTAGCCATCTTGCTCTACTGAAGCTTTCTCGCCAAGTTTTTAGAGATGATGTTCACTAGAACATTGAAATTTATTCAAGCTTTCTCAGCACATTTTGCAACAAAAAGAATGCTTAAAGGAGTGTCCATATTGGCAATTTCTGTCGATGGATTTGACTATTGAATTAACATCCAGAAACATATCAAGAATAGGGAAGAAGTAAAACTTACTTCAATGAGGGACCCATATCAGTTTGTCCACCGTAGTAATAGTGATAAAATTCTCTCGACAGGTTTTCCATGTAATCATATTCTCTGCTAGAACTCTGTCCAACTGTCATCCCTACTGGTCTGGAATCATTGTCATGGACTGTAGTAGAAGTACTTTTATCTTCACTCCTCAATGAATCCTCAGCTTCCTTTTCAAGAAACTGTCCCAATTCAGGTCCATGAGTTAGGGTAGATATCCTAGACCCTTCAGCAGTTGCAATAGCATCCTTGGCAGTGTCTGTATCAGCTCTTTCCAATGCTAGGCGTTCTTTTTCCTCAATAGCAGCTCTAACTCTTTCAAGAAACTTTTCATAATCTTCAGGGAGAAAGTGACTTTCAAAATGACAATGTAGAGTTTCCTATGAATAGGAAAGTTATCGGCTCTACCTAGAAGTCTAGAACCCAGACCATAAGGTTAAACATCACAATATAAACACTTATACAGTAAATTGAATAAAACATATTGCTCCATACATGCAATAAATAAATTTATTAGTTACTCACATTTAATTTTAAGTCGAACAATCATTCGACAAGGGTGAAGGTAAATTAATCAAGTTAATCAATCCCTTCATTATCTGCCTCATGTCAAGTGTTTTGAGGTAATCTACACTAAAATATAGAAATGTTGAAATAAGGACATAACATGTCCAAACCAAAGCAAACAAAATTTTTTATCATGGTTTGTCATTTTACAACTGCTTCTCATATTGATTAACAAAAAACGATGCATGTAAGAACACAAGAGCAAGGGAATTTTTATGTAGGAGAATATCACTTTTTTTTTTCAAATTTTCAACCCTAGGTGATTGTAGTTCTTTCAATTTTTCCACAATCAGCATTACCTCAAGCTGCATGTTAAATCAAATGAGCAATTCAAGCTAGGGATAGACAATTGACAACATGAGCACACATAAATACTTCTTACATCAGATCCTAATATTTTCTTCTCCTCTTTGGCCTTGTGTTTTGATATTCACTTCATTTCTTCCACCTGAATGCACAAACCAACCAATTAGCCATAACATATATTCGGTTCCCAACTGTATGGGAAACAATTCCAAGTGACAAGGAATAAAATAAAAGTTACACCTCTTGTCATGGATAAGAATAAGATTATTTGAAAAACCAAGCAAAGCAGCCTCAAGCAGAAAAAACAGCAAAGAATCCAGTGATCATTACCTTTCCTCGGGCAACTTCCTTGGCTATCTGTCTAGCGCTCCACTCATCAGCTTGTTTGTCATATTTCTCAAACTCCTCGAGCTTCTGATATACGAAAAACAAAACAATTTGATCAAAATCACAACCAACTCTAGAAACAACAACCAACTCTAGAAACAACAAGCATTGCAATCAGAAAGCAACATATAAAAGACCTTCGCCTTCTTCTCAACAATCTGCTTCCTCCTCCTCTTCCTCCACAATTTATTCCTCTTGTGCGTTTGCAACTTATCTCCCAATATCACCTTGTTTAACATCTCCAGCTCTTTCTCCCTGCAGACCGATCGAAATTAACCCTGGAATTTGAGAAATCTAATTCGATTAAAACATTTTACTATTTTGAGCAGTTTCTTACAGTGCTTTAGCGTAGCGAGGCTGAAGGTTTTGTGCAAGTTTTTGAGGGTCTTGCGGACGTTACCGGTGTTCCAGAAGGTGCTCGATGTCGAGGAAAATGGAGGCGACAGAACCGAAGCCCACGACGGCGGGGTGACCTTGTCGGGCATGAAGGGATTCATCGGCGCGTGTAGCCACAATGTAACATATCGTGCTTCCTCAGCTTGTTTCAAGGAATTATTCATGTATCTGCCCTAGCTTTGCCATCTCCTAGCTCTGCCCTAGCTCCGCCAGAATCTCACGCCACCAGTCACCAGAAAGAACCGTGCCCCTACCTCCGCCACTTCCTAGCTCTGCCCTAGCTCCGCTAGAAACCCACACCAAAATTGTTTGGTGATTTCTTTGGCGGAAAATATTTTTGCCGATTTCTTTGGTGGGAGAATTTAAAATTTAATTTTTTAGCATTGGTTTTAACCGGTGCTAATTTTTCCAAAACCGGTGCTATTTTAAAAATTTTCCTATTTCTTTGGCGGGAAAATGAATTTTGAAAAATTTTAGCACTAGTTTTTAAAACCGGTGCTATTTTTGTAAAAATACCAGTGCTAAGTTTTAATTTTTAGCACCAGTTTTTAGAATTGGTGCTATTTTTAAAGTTTTAGCACCGGTTTTAAAAACCGGTGCTATTTTTTAAGAAAACCGGTGCTATTTTGAATTTTTTGGTGGGAAGATAGAATTTTACAAATAAGTGGTGAAGCTTTGATACCAAATGAAATATGGTTTTACCGAATTTTCTTAATTATTACTAGTATGTTCCAACATAACCTATCAAACCAAGTATGCAATAAAATAAAGCATAAAGACACGAGACTTGGTTACGCAGTTTGGTGAAGTCCACCTACAAATTCAGAGTGAATCCAGTAATTAGAAAGATACAGTACAAAGTACACAATACAAAATACTTATTTTTACTAATTAAACGTGTGAATTCTGCTAGCTCCCTGGCTACCGATCCGCCTTGATCAGACTCCCACTGACCTTGAAACTCGTCGATTCTGGATCTCCTCCTCCTAAGGAATTAAGCCATATGATTCTGAACTTTGAACGACATGTCACGTATGCCGGAACATATAGATCTGGCTCTTTGCAAGACTCTAGTAAAGATGAAAATCTGTGTGCAAATTTTCTCAATTAAATTCGTAAGTTTAATGTAGCCGTGATGTCCCCTTTTAAAGCCATGAGAAGATAAAAAACTCTCCATGATTATCTCCATAATGTTCTTATTCCTTATCTGCTTCTGAAGCATATCCAAATTCCATAAATAAAGGGATTTTCCTAATCACAATATCTCCCATATATTCGATAAACTCAATACCATATTTGTAGGGATTTTCCATAAACCAAATATACTTCTACCACCGCCTAACATATTGCATAATATTCAAATTTCCATGAATCACAAATACCATAATATTCTGATCTTCTTCCGTTCAATTCTGTAGGCGTAAATGTGGTTGTTCGCATGTTCAACATGGAAAGTTTTCGTTTCCAAACTTGTTCACAAATTGCCAATTAAACTACTCAATGAAAACCACTTGAGTTTACAATCTCCCCCTTTAGAATTTTGTGGACCCGACCATTTTAGAAATCAGATTGCAACGAAAAACTTCTAATTATTCACATAAGTGACGGGCGGGCGGTCGTCGCGCCCGCCGTGCAAAAGATAATTTATAAGCCCTAAATGCTTACTTTCTACAACTAGGTAGATAGCGGTAAATCGGGGTCGTCCAATGAGAAGAGGGATCTTCCTAAGATATCAAGCACAAATGGTTGATACTAGGCTAGGAGTAACTATATTTACACACACTTAAAAGCAAGTAAAAGGGGGGGGGGGTTGGTTGGTTGGTTTCCTAAGTTAACAAAGATAAAAAGACACGATAACTAGCAAGGTCAAGTGACTATGCTAATCATCAAACAAAACTAAAGAAAAGGGGTTTTAAACTACAAAGATAAAATGCCTTGGGGGCAACGGATATCCACTTCCACATCTAATGTAGTTCATCGAATCATTCACACATTCCATCATATAGCATTCAGGACCCAACACTCACACACCCATCTAGCAAGTACCACAACACATACATCACAAGGAGTTCTAAGTTCATGCTCATAGATCTTCATGCAAAGGCGCTACGGAATTCGTCACGTTCCTACACCTAAACAATTCAACCACACAAGCACTACCTATGCTCAAACAACTCATGGCACACATGCAGTGAAACACACCGTCAAGAATACATAAACGCCAAATAACAAATGCTTCAAGAATGAATTTAAATCATCTATTCAATACTTCAACTACTTGTCGTGGAGACTAAACTCCTATCCTTCTTAGTTCGTAGTTTGCGAGAGTGAGTTCCACATCTCTCGTCAAACCTCACCAATAACTCCCGAGTCGCGACCACGACTCAAGGTGTCATTGGTGGCATTTAGCACGAAGGACCAACAAGCTTGGCAATGCCTATGACCACTACACCGTGACTAAGCATTTAACCAATTCATGCAATTACACGAGATTAGTCAAGAGCGACCACTCATAGACCACGAGCATATAACTCTTCTCGTTTGCTACACAAACGAACATGACGAAGAGTTCAACATCAATCACATTCGTCTAGCACATTATGAATCCATCAACACAATCAAAAGCTCTAAATCATACTCTCACATTACTAACAAGAACAGGGGGGAAATTAACCCAAATCCCCCAAACCCTAGCTAGCAATTGATCCAAGCATTTCATATCATCAAGCTCTCAACAACATTAATAGAATCAACAATTAACATTCAAAGCACAATAAAAGCACAATAGCAAAAACACCAAATAGATAGATAGAAATGAGTTCTTGCTACATAGATAATGGAAGCTTCAATCCTTTGCTCCCAAGAACAAAAACTACTCTGGAATAACAAGAGACATAATTAAACTACAAAAACTAAGAAAAGAAAGAGAAGAAAACCAAGGGTTTTCAAGCCCTAAAATGCAAGAAGAAAAGGGAAAAAAAAACTTTCCCCGGCAACGGGCGCCATTTTGACGGGCGGGCGGTCGTCGCGCCCGCCGTGCAAAAGATAATTTATAAGCCCCTTTTGCTTACTTTCTACAACTAGGTAGATAGCGGCAAATTGGGGTCGTCCAATGAGAAGAGGGATCTTCCTAAACAATCAAGCACAAATGGTTGATACTAGGCTAGGAGTAACTATATATACACACACATAAAAGCAAGTAAAAGGGAGGGGGGGTTGGTTGGTTGGTTTCCTAAGTTAACAAAGATAAAAAGACAAGATAACTAGCAAGGTCAAGTGACTATACTAATCATCAAACAAACTAAAGAAAAGGGGTTTTAAACTACAAAGATAAAATGCCTTGGGGGCAACGGATATCCACTTCCACATCTAATGTAGTTCATCGAATCATTCACACATTCCATCATATAGCATTCAGGACCCAACACTCACACACCCATCTAGCAAGTACCACAACACACACATCACAAGGAGTTCTAAGTTCATGCTCATAGATCTTCATGCAAAGGCGCTACGGAATTCGTCACGTTCCTACACCTAAACAATTCAACCACACAAGCACTACCTATGCTCAAACAACTCATGGCACACATGCAGTGAAACACACCGTCAAGAATACATAAACGCCAAATAACAAATGCTTCAAGAATGAATTTAAATCATCTATTCAATACTTCAACTACTTGTCATGGAGACTAAACTCCTATCCTTCTTAGTTTGTAGTTTGCGAGAGTGAGTTCCACATCTCTCGTCAAATCTCACCAATGACTCCCGATGTCGCAACCACGACTCAAGGTGTCATTGGTGGCATTTAGCACGAAGGACCAACAAGCTTGGCAATGCCTATGACCACTACACCGTGACTAAGCATTTAACCAATTCATGCAATTACACGAGATTAGTCAAGAGCGACCACTCATAGACCACGAGCATATAACTCTTCTCGTTTGCTACACAAACGAACATGACGAAGAGTTCAACATCAATCACATTCGTCTAGCACATTATCAATCCATCAACACAATCAAAAGCTCTAATTCACACTCATACATTCCTAACAAGAACAGGGGGGAAATTAACCCAAATCCCCCAAACCCTAGCTAGCAATTCATACAAGCATTCATATCCTCAAGCTCCCAACAACATCAATGGAATCAACAATTAACATTCAAAGCACAATAAATGCACAATAGCAAAAACACCAAATAGATAGATAGAAATGGTTCTCAATATATAGAAGTGGAAGCTTCAATCCATAGCTCCCAAGTACAAGAACTACTCTAGAACAACAAAAGACATAATTAAACTAAGAAAAAGCTAAGAAAAGAAAGAAGAGAAAAAACCTAGGTTTTCGCCCAAAAACCAGAGAGAAAACGAGCTGGAAAAGCTGGAGAAGAGGAGGAAAGAGAGTAGTATTTATAGTGCAAAGAAGATAAAGTTGATTTTTGGCCGCCCGTTGGTCGCGACTCGCGACGAGTTCGTCGCGACTCGAGATGGTGTCGCGACGGGGGCCAGAGTTTTGCATTGTTTCTTTGTCTTCTTCATAGCCATCCCTCTCAATCTTGAAGTCTTCAACGGCTCCAAAAATGGTCTTCAACGGCCTCCGGTCTTCATGTCTTCGAAGTGAGTATCCAAAAGTCTTCGAAAGTATAGTCTTCAATGTCTTCCGGTCTTCGTTGCTTCCGTGTTCTTCCCTTGTCACACAAAATCCACTTAGAAGAGGTAAAAGAGCATAAAGTTGCTTTTACCTCTCCTAAGAGAATTTCAAGGTAAAACACAAGCTCTCAATAATAAAAGAGCACAAAAGTGATCCTAAATACTACTAAATAATGCATCTAAAATGGACACATCAATAAGTCTTCCAGAAGTCCACCTATGTTGGAACATATGCAAACTACTAAATCTGATCATAATAGAATACCATTTGAAAACCAAAATTCCAGAATACCAAAAAATAATATTAAGATTACAATCATCCAAAACAAATAATATCCAAAATCACCAAAAATTCTCCCTCTGGGGCCATGAATATGCCAAAGGCAATAAAATTCAACAAAAAATTAGAAACCCATCTCCCCCTGAAGACAACATGTGATCTGTGTTGGAACATAGACACTTCAATATCATCAATCATGTTCAGGAGCAGCATCCTATGCCTGCATCTAAGCCTTATCCCTCTCAAGTCTGGCCTTCTCTGCTTCAAGAGTTGGAATTTGGATTACTATAGCCCCTAACGTTGCATTGAGCTCCTCTAACTTGGCCTTTTTTCCCAGTATTTGCAGAAGTTGTAGGTTCAAGATTCCATGGCAGATCATGAACTTGACGCATCCCAAAGGTCTTCTTGTTAGGCCAAAAAAATTTGTATCAATGATGACATCCTTTGCCTTGCCCTTCACCTTAGCACTCTTAGCTAATGAAGATTTCAAATAGGGGTATACCAGAGCATGTTTAGCCTTTGGAGTAGTGGCTTGCCTAACCAGACTCTGCTAGATAAATATTCCCATGTCGACTGGTTTCTGTGTTCTAACACAGTACAACATCTTTGCCATTTCTCTTGTCAGAGCTGTAGTATTGGAAGATGGCATCCAGAAGTTCACACCCACTTGATATAAACCAAAAAACCTAGAGGATAGGCAGGAAGCATGTGAGTATCCTA
The DNA here is from genome assembly GCA_037428765.1 of Rubia yunnanensis. Classification (NCBI taxonomy): domain Eukaryota; kingdom Viridiplantae; phylum Streptophyta; class Magnoliopsida; order Gentianales; family Rubiaceae; genus Rubia; species Rubia yunnanensis. The sequence goes on along the minus strand of CM075061.1, from coordinate 124,982,063 downwards.
TCTCAGGCCACTTTTTTTTACCCTCACGAGACTACATCCAGAATCTAGTACCATAGATGGTGAAGTAGAGCCGAATACTATGTCATCAACATAAATTTGAGCTATCCAAATTTTTGATGACTTTTCAAGCACAAATAAGGTGCAATCTACTCCCCCTCAACGATAAATTTCATAAAAATAAATTTAGAAAGTCATTAATACCATGCCCTTGGTGCTTGCTTTAAACCGTATAAAGTGTTCTTGAGGCGATACACATGATGAGGGTAACGAGGATCCTCAAATCCTTTAGGTTGTTCCACATAAACTTCTCCATTTGCCACACCATTTAGAAAAATCACTCTTGTCATCTATTTGATACAGGTTAAAGTTCATAGAGCATCATGCTATAGCAATTAAAATTCTAATTAACTCTAACTTGGCAACTGGTGCGAATATCTCATCAAAGTCGACTCCTTCAATCTGTGTACATCCTTGAGCAACCAATCTGGCTTTGTTTCGAGTGATTTTTTCATCAGCATCAGATTTATTCTTGAAGATCCACTTAGTGTTGATAACATTTACACCTTTAGGATGAGGAGTGAGATACCATACATCATTTCGTGCAAAATGACCGAGTTCTTCTTACATTTCTACAATCAAGTATTTTCCAGTAAGGCCTCCTTGTAGTTCTTGGGTTCAATGAGAGAGATGAAGCATTGTAATCCTGCTAACTTCCTATAATCAACCCGAGAGATTGATTGAGTACTCCTTATCATTGGTTCAGGTTGCTCCTGCGTTGGAACATAGGATAGAGAAGTGGGGGATGATGTTCTAACATACTCACTATCTTCTGGTTCAACATGATAATCAGTCTGCTCAAATGTTCCAACATGCGATTGATCTGACTTGTCAGGTTGAATGTGCTATGTTAGAGCATGGTCTTTATCGAGTTCATCTTGTCCATCATTTGAACCTTATCCTTCTTCAAAATCATCCACAATAACATTTATGGATTCCATGAGTGTGTTTGTCCAAAGGTTGTAAACACGATAAGCCCAGTTGTTCACAAAATAACCAAGAAAGATTCTAATATCACTGCGATCGTTGAATTTTTCCAATTGCTCTCTATCTCTGAGAATTTAGCACTTTTTTCCAAATCTCGTAAGACATTTTGCTTGTGAATGGACGCAGATATACTCGATTGATTGTATAGCAAGCTGTGTTAATGGCTTCTGCCCACCATTTTTTGTGAATTTCTTTCTCGGCTAACATGACTTGAACCATCTCCTGGACAATTTTTTTTTTCCATTTTACAACACCATTCTGCTGAGGGATGATTGGAATAGAAAATTCATGTTGAATTCCAAGCCCATCACAGAAATCACTGAATTGAGAGTTTTCAAATTCCCAACCATGATTACTACGAATTCAAACAATCTTCCCGACTGGACTTCCATAAACCAAGTATGCTTCTACCACCGCCTAACATAATGGAAAATATTTAAATTTTCATAAATCACAAATACCACAATATTCTAATATTCTCTCGTTCGATTCCGTAGGCATAAATGTGGTTGTTCGTATATTCCAACATGGAAATTTTTTTTTTCCAAACTTGTTCAAAAATTTCCAATTAAACTACTTAATGAAAACCACTTAACTTTAAAATTCTCAAACTTAAATATAGCATTATCATCGAGTGTACTATATGTGGCCATATAGAATCTGAAGCCTGTTGGAACCGATGGTTCTCGAGACAGGGAAGATTTTGCTCCAGAAATACTTGGGATGATATTCAAACTCTCTCGTTACTAGAGATGTGCATTCTATGTTATCCTGGAAATCAGACAGCGACCCCCAACTTACATTTATTGTAAATCTAACATTCAATCGATGGATGCGACTGTAACAGGTCCCATTCCTCAAACCAGCCTTCCAACTTCTTTGTTCATCGGTTCCATTTGGTAAAATATGAAAGTACATAAAGTGAGTTGTTAGAGGGAAAATACTCAAATGTATCTTTCCTTCCCCTGGCTCCCTGGGCACCCCTATGAGAATCGTTCCATCCCAGTACCTGCTTCTCCAATGCCTGCTTATTTCCTCCAAGATAATGAATTGAGGGCCTCCTCTGGGATCAATTACAATCGAGTAGTTCCGAGAAGACAGGTCGTTATCTAATAGAATGCTTCCAGTTTAGATCACTAGGAGTCGCGTGTTGTACAACAATGTGAAACTATGCTCCAACGTGTATTGTATGCAAAAACCACCATAAAAATGTCATGAAAATATAATTAATAAATAAAATTAGAAAAAGAAATATACATTTTTGAAAGTCATAAAACCACCCAATAATGCCTTTCAATTAATACGGTCAGGCTTGTTAAGAAATTGACTTCACACATTGGTTATCAACCTTCTAGTATCTCCACTATCACAAGAAGGACCCTTTAGCACCTGTTTTTTTTATATTCTAGCACCGGTTTTTGTAAACCTGACTAACTATTATGTTCACAATTGAGTGTTAAATGTGACTAGCTATTCTGGTCACTGTAAGCTGCGGTGCGCTGCAGCTCTTTCAGTTCATCTTCCCGCAGCCAGTTTCATTTTTACGCTTGTTTTCCTACCCGGTGCGTTCTTTTTCAAGGATGGTACCGATTATTTGTTGTGCGTAGTAACAGAACGGTGTACAAATAAAAATAGAAAAAATTGTGAGCAACCATGACGCATAGACAAGAAGTAGGTTCAAAAAAGCATTGAGTTGGATGAACTATAATTTTTTATCAACAAAAGAAGAGCAACGTGTTTCTTAGTGGCCTAAGATACTAGAACCCTCCTCATCACGGAGTTTACGAGTATCAAAAGTGAAGGTAAATTACCTTTCTCATAAGAGATAATACTAACCACTATCCGATGATGGTGGCAAGTCCCTGTATGACATTCAATTGAGCTATGCATTTTGGCAGAGTACATTTTGCAAAAACACAGACCCATTTCAGAGCAATTCTCCGCAGTTCATCGCTCCCCAGTGGAGTGTAATTTTTTGGAAATTGTTGAAACAATGTATTAAATCACATGTTAAGAAAAGGATATAGATGTGAGAGAATAACATATACATAAAAGCAATGAAGGAAAACGTACCAGAATAATGTCAATGTTATGCACGTGCCTAACAATTTTTTCCATGTAATACATGCAATGGTATCCACACTCCCACGTACTACTTTGTATCTTGTGCTGATGTAAAAGAGAATTTGTTGAAACGATTACGAACATGAAAATGACAGATGAAATATGACGTTATGGGATAATACGTACATTGATGTTTATGACATTCCATGTATTGTTCAATGGGTAGGAGCTATTTTGGTCGGAATTGAACCATCGATATTTTGTTGAAATCCTACAATCGATGAAAACATATTTATGTCAACATATTAAAAAATATTTTCAGAAATTGGGGTTCACACAATATATGAAAATATATTAATTAACATTAATTGTAAATAATCTAGCCAAGAAAGTGAGAAACGTACAAGAAAACATTTACATGAACAAACATTTTTGTAAAACATTGAAGTTGAAGGAATGACATGAATGTGTTCCACTTACAAATGAATCAATTTAAGGCATGACCTATTGCGTTTGCAAATTCCCCCAGTCATTGAGTGGATGCAATATACTCGATCGATTTCCGGTACGAGAACGAGCAAAAACCGATGGTCCCTAAAAAAAAGGAAACACCAAAATACTTAAAATATATATTGAAAATAAAATCACAGCATATGGTTGCTATTGCTTCCACGTGGCCGGGACTAGCAACTCAGAAAACAAATGGAACTTACTCTCGATTGTACGGGAAGACATACATCCTCGCTTGAGTGCGGCACATGACAGCCGAAACCTCGTCCGTAGTCAATTCCACCCTTTGATTTGCCTTTTGAGCCATTGAATTTAAAGAGGCTGGAATAAACTAGACGTGGCCTCCATGAACCACCCCATCACAAAGGTATCTTGCAAAATAATATTGTAAGTGAAACAAATATAATGATACATCTATCTATAAATAATGTAACCATGCAATTCTTACGATGCCCATATATCAAGTTGGCACCCACTGATCCACTCTATTTCATCTTCTACGTATAAGCTGCTTATGAACCATCTTAGCTTGTCAGTAAATATGGCTGTGTAGACTTCTTCTGATCCAAACACCTCCGCCTTGAAATTGATGTGGAAGATTTTGTTTGGTCCACATATTTATGTAGATAGCCTTAAAGCATCATTAATCTGTTGAACAACAGCGAATCATTCTTGGTCTTCCGTAACCCCCTAATTACATTTAGAATCTAATAATGTTAGTTGACCAGTATTTGTATATAATTAGAAGTGGATCATATTGTAAATGCTAAAATGGGTTCTCACAAATATGTACTAGTTAGAAATCTACATGGAAGGATTTGGTTACCCATTCTCCGTTGATGTAGTATTTTCTTTTGGAACTTGCTAATGGGTAACATGTTAGTCATGGATTGTAAAAAATTGGTCGGAATGAAATAGTCTGGGGGTATGTACCTCTCCTTTTACCGATCGAGCGACCACTTCTCCATGCAGAGTATCTTCCTTAGCCACCGCCTCCTGTAAGGGACAGTGTGTTAATAATATGCATCTGGATGTCATAGCCAGTTAATATGCTTATTTGTTTAACCTGTGTAGTGTCCTTGGAAAATTTCAGTGTGAGGTTTATTTGAGGACTTCGAACTTCGTCAACTACCAATTCTTACCGAGGCGGTTGCTACTCGTTCTCCTACGTAAGAAGATGAACGACATATTATGTTTTAGTAATATCTAGAAAGATATATATGATTCGATAAGAAGAAGAATACAATTCTCACACCTCATCATCCTCTTTCCCAATGACACTTATCAGCTTTCCCGGCCATAGAATGTTATATCCAATGGCCTCAGTGACAAACTCAAATTCTTCGTGTTTAATCGGCAAAGTTACCTTCGGAATGATCACATGTCCATGAAGATTTACTCGCTCCCACTAAATGGTTAAGTCCATTTCCATGTCCTTTGGAAACAAGATACCAAATGCAGCTTCATCCCTTTCTCCATTATGGTTCAAAACATATAGGCATCACTTTTTTCCTTTCTAAGAAATAAACTCAGAGATTGGGGAAATACATCGGTTGGAAAATAATTAAGTGTTATTAAGTAAACAAAATTAAATAATTTTGTAAGTGCAATCGATAGATTGAAACAAGAAATGATGTCTACATGTAGCTGCTGAAGGCTGCAGCTTTTAGTTTTCAGCTGAGACTGAGAGCTGGATCGTGCTGCAGCTTTCAGCATTCATCTGCCATGAACTGTCTATCAAATAAAACTATATTGGCAAAGAGACATTTTCTCCGTTTACGTGGGAAAGAACAAGATGAAGATATAAGTAGGCCCAAACTACCAACATCCAAAATGAACGTGATAGTAGTCAATGTATCCCCACAAAATCATTTTGACAGGAAATGGAAATCCATAAACTAAAAATCATAGAGCAAGAAAGGAGCTAACGATGAGGTTCATGGTATGGAATACCTTGTCATCCGCTACGGTTCCTTGTGGGTCACTACATCTAGATGCTGAAGGAATGAATACCCGGTTGTCCTTATTCGTGGGGGTGGAAGATGTAGCAAGGAAATTGCGGGCATCCAAGTGTGGGGGAATAGATTTACCCAATTGTCCAGCTAGCCAATTTGTTTAGGCCTCAAATAAGGCAACAAATCTTTCCTTGAGCTCGATGACATCTGTTGGTAGTTTGTTTAAATTTGAGATTTCCTGAGATGGTTTTGTGTTTGTGCTCCCACATCGACTAGATGCGTAACGGCTCACATCCATATGTGGTAGGGCCTCGTTCACCTTGGACGTTGTAGAGCAACCTCTCCAACGACCCCTATAATCCTTCTTACCCATTGCTTGAACGAGAATATCTTCTTTTCCTTGTATAACCAAATCTCCCTTTTGCTTCTTATCCAAAAGGGATTTCTAGGAAACAAAACATATACTAACCATTACTATGCATTACATCTGAGAATATTAATAGAAATAGAATCAATTATGAATTATGCTCACAGTAGTGGGGGCTGCTCTTTTAACGGAGTCGTTGGTGTAGGTTGATAATTTCTTGTCCCAGTTAGCTTCAAGGAACACCTCTAAACGGTCTGGTTTGAAATCCATGATTTGAATTAAAGCCTTCGCTTCTTCTACACTATGACCTTCATCCAAAAGCTCGTCTTTGCCTTTCTTTTCCTCTTCTCAAGTTCTATTGCAATCCTATGATTCCCTCCACTGCCCGTGTGATGGATGTACTCCTTCTGTGAGGCGCTTACTTTTGCTGCATCACTTAATGCCTATTTGGCCATCAATTTGTAAAATGCTCACAAAGTAATGACTAGAGATTAATAATTTTCAAGGAATTACCTTGAATTCAGGGGTTGATATGTGTTTCACAAATATCTCCCACTCATTTTTGTCCATCCAGCGATAATCTCTCCATGCACAAGAACCAGGTTTTTTTTGCACGATGTACTTGTGAGCCACCTTAGTTTTCCAATTCCTCCACTTTTATCCTGCATAAATTGTACATTTATTTCAGAACTTATTCATCTCATTGAACGTTATTTTGGTTTGTATATCCCAGCTAAGCTAGTGGACAAAGATACAACTTGTTAGTGCAAAATGTTATGAAGTTGACATGAACTGATGAAAATGAAGGATTAGAATACACTTACGAGAATGTCTTCCCATGCATCTTTATTTATATGGTCTGGGACTCATTTCCAATTATGCCATGTCCCGAAGCGGATTCTTCATCGGAAGGCATAGCCAACATACATCGACCATCGGCTACGCAGAACTAGGGGTTCGAAGTCATCATCGAAGAATATTTTAAGGGCCTTCTTTTGCTTCGCTAGCAAGACAGACTTGCACGTGGCTGTGCCTCTACGCTTGTAATATTCTTTAATCTTGAACTTGTCGAAGCTCCCACTCATGTTATCTTTTAACATAGTTTCTTCTTCTTCCCCCAACTTTTCAGATCCCGAGCAATATTTGGGTGCATCATCCACTTCCTCGTTATTGTCATTACAGTTGTCAGCCTTTGGAAGTGTAACACAATTCTCTTCAATGGCTTCTGTACCACCAGAGTAAAACAATTTCTTCCTCGGCTTCGCCATTCAATCTCTTGTATGAGTCAATCAAACATAAGGAAATCTTAATACAAAACATCCGAAGATGGGATATACACTAACAACCAACTGAGAACATATTGTATGGCGGCAATAATAGGGTTTGCAAAAATTCCTATGGGGGAAAATAGGGTAGGCAAAAATTATAAAATTATTAGCAAGCTCACAAACTAAGAGACCCACCAAAATATAGCTATTTATTAAGCCCGGGAAAGATGCAAACTACCAATCAATCATACCTTATTGGTACACACTCGTGGCGGTATTGTATTTTTCCAAGATCCGACCACCTTTGTAACCCGCTTTACTGGACCAAAAATCCGACCAGAATGGGGACCAAATTTATGAAGCAGAATCTCAAGCAAATTTGGGAAGTAGGATCACGACCAAGATTGGGAAGTAGAATCGCTCGAACTAAATGGTGAAGGGATGGACAATATTTTTGGGAAACATTGGCAGGGGGTTATGGTGGAAAGTGGGAAAATTTGGGGTTAAGGTTATGGAGGAGAGAGGGAAATCGGTAGAGGTGTTGGGGTGGGAGGGGAACGAAAATTTGGGGTTAAGGTTATGGAGGGAATAGGTAAAATTTGGGAGGGAAGGAAAATGATGCTTTGCTGGGTCATTTTAGTGTTTTATACTTTCAAATGTTTTCTTAAAAAAACATTAGACTAAATTATTTTTTTGGTCCCCTACAAAGTATCTTTTACTATCTTTTGGTCCCCATTTGAAAAACAACCCTTAGACGGTACCCAAAAAATTCAAAATGAAAAGTTTTGGTCCCCAGAGGTGGTTTTCAGGAAAAGTCAACGGTAAAATTGGTCAAAATATGTAAAATAACCGTTATACCCCTGCGTTTAAAGAAAAACAATAATGCCAGGAGGCAGGTGGTTCGAGGGCTAGAGGTAGGAGGTTCGAGGGCTCGAGGAATGAGGCTCGAGGGCTAAAGGATCGAGGGATTAAGGCACGAGGTTCGAGGGATCGAGAGAAGAGGTTCGAGGGTTCTAGGGCTCGAGGGGAGAGGTTCGAGGTTCGAGGGCTAGAGAATTAGAGTCTAACCTGGAATTAGTGTGAGGCAATAAAAACATGTTTACGTGCCTCGCTTGGTAGTAGCCTCACTTAGTTGCTCTTGAGGAAGACTGTATTTGAGTCGCCTCTGTAAGTAAGGGATGCCAGGAAGACTGTTTTTGAGTCACCGTAACCAATTATTGTATTGCTCACAAAAATATATGGAGTAAAATAAGGAAACAGAATATGAGTAGAACTCTAGCTTAGTAACCATTTACTCTAACAATAGTATATATTAGAAAATGATCTATTGTTAGACAGGAATAAATAGAATACAAAAGGAAGTATAGTCCTACTAACACTCTAGCCTAGTAAACAACACTTCTTCAGAAGCGTTAAAATCAATCCTGATTTACTATAACACACTCGAGCTCTTGGATCCCTCGAACCCGTCCACCCCTCGAACCCCTCGAGCCCCTTGAGCTCTCAAAGCCCTCAAGCCCTCCACCCCTCAAACCCCTCTAATCTCGAAGCCCTCCACCCCTCGTACCCCTCGAACCTCATCCACCCCATCCACCCCTCGAACCCCTCTAATCTCGAACCCCTCGAAGCCCTCGAAGCCCTCCACCCCTTGAACCTCTCTAGTCTCTAACCCATTCACCCCTTGTACCCCTCGAACCTCATCCACCCCATCACCCCCTTGAACCTCATTCACCCCTCGAACCCCTCTAACCTCGAACCCCTCCACACCTCGAACCCCTCTAATCTCAAACCCCTTGACCCCTCAAACCCATCCACCCCTCGACCTCGCGTACCCCTCGACCCCTCGACCCCTCGAACCCATCCACCTCTCAAGACCCATCGACCCCTCGTACCCCTCGACCCGTCGAACCCATCGACCCGTCAAACCCATAAACCCCTCGAACCCTCAACCCCTCGAACCCCTCAACCCCTCGACCCCTCGAACCCATTCCCCTCTCCAAACCCATCGACCCTTTGAACCCATCCACCTCTCAAGACCCATCGATCCCTCGTACCCCTCCACCCCTCGAACCCATCGACCCCCTCGACCCCTCGAACCCCTCGACCCCTCGACCCCTCGACCCCTCAAAGCCCTCGACTCCTTGAAGCCCTCTACCGCTCGAAGCCCTCCACCCCTTAATGTCTCCAGCCCCTCGAGGTCTCCAGCCCCTAGAGGTTCGAGGTCTCCAGCCCTTCAAGCTCTCCAGCCACTCGAGCTCTCCAGCCCCTTGAGCCCTCGAGCTCTAGTACAACTCGAGCTTTCCAGCTCCTCGAGGTCCCTAAACCCCTGTAACCTCGAACCCCCCGAGCCCCCGAGCCCCTTTCGCCCTTCGAGCCTCGATCCGTGCCTCTTAATACAGTTAACATTTTTCAACCCTTATCTTTGTAAAATTCAGCCCAATTGGGTGTAAAATTCAGCCCATTTGTTTGTAGACTTGGTGCAATGTGTTTGTGAAATTGGTCACTCAACCCGGCCAATACCCAAACACCTTTCCTCTCCCAAGCTCCCTCCACATTCCCCGCTTCTTCCACAAGCAAACTCTGTCCTCGCTCCCTCCGCCGTCTCCGCTCCCTTTGCCGACCCCGCTCTTTCCACCCTCCCTGCTCCCTCGGCCATGCCCGCCTAATTCCACCTCCGCCAAGCTCCGTCCCTTCCACCAAGCTAACGTCTACAAAGCTCCATCCGCCAAGCTCTGTCTGCCAACCACCGTCCACACTCCAAACACGTTTCGTCAAGAAACCATAGTCTAAATTAGGTAAGTGGATACATACTCGTGTTTGGTTTCCTGGGGATTGTGTACAAATTTTCTATGCTTTAGGTTTGATTTCATGAAAATGCCTAATTGTGATGAACCTTATTGTGTTTTTTGTTTTTGAAATGCATGAGTAATTGTGTACAAACCTGATTGTTTATTCTGAATGTGAAAAAGAATGATTTTGGAAAATAACTTATTGTATAACCCCTCAAAAATTTTCAAGTGAGGCTATTCTGGATGGAGAATTTATTCGTGGTAGTGTTCATATTCTGTCCACCTAGTTTTCTTAATTTGCTTGTGCTTTTATTTTTGAATTGCGGGAGTAATTCTAAAAAATCTGGATTCTGTATTCTGCATGTGACAAAACATGAATCTGACCGAAAACTTGATTCCGTATTCTATATTCTGAAAGCTAATTCTATATTCTGAAAGCTGATTGTGTATTCCTGATAGAAAATTTTCATGTCAGGTTATTTACATTTTTCAAGTTTTCCCTGCTTCCGTTAATATTCTGACCACCCATTTTTCTAATTTTCCGTTAATATTCTGACCACCCAGTTTTCTAATTTTCCGTCGATATTCTGACCACCCGTTAATATTCTAACTTGTGTTTACATTTTGCTAGAACATTATGTACCATAACACATTTATTTTACTAGGTATGGCCCCAAAAAAGAGTGCACCCAAGCAGAAGACCAACACCCAAAACTCAAGGGAAAAAGCCAGAGTTGGTAAGAAAGAGGAGCGTCAGCACGAGTCTCAAATTGACCCCTCGAACAATCCAATACCGACCGCAGAAGCAGACTGCCATGAGGCAATAACTGTGTACAAAGAATTTATTAGCAGGGGCCTTATACTAGAGAGAGGGTTGAGACTAGAAAAGCCCTACAAGGACTATGTGAGTGAGCACGGCTGGGTAGGTTTCATCTCACAACTGCCTCGTGCAAACCAGACTATGGCATGTGAGTTCTTGCCGTTCATGAAGTACAAGAATTGTCCAGATGTTTTCCTCCATGGTCAGTTTGTTGAGCTTACAACGGATGTGATCAACAGGTTCTACAAGATCCCACCGAAGCCCTCGAGTTTGTACGAAGCCTCTGACAAATCTATTCAAAAAGCTTCATGGGAAGACATCATAAAAGAAATCTGTGATGATAGCGATGAAGTTATCCGGAATTTGCCACAAGAATGGTCCAGCATTGAGAAGAAATACTTGACTGAAGACATGAACGAGTGGTACAGTTTCATAGCTGCCTGGCTTCTCCCGGTGAAAATGAATAGTGAGGTTCATCGATCCCGTATGTTTCTGCTCTACAAGATCAAGAAAAACATGAGCATTAATGTTGGGGGTATGATAATGGGGTACATCTGGGATTGTGTCAATGCCCATAATTGCATAGGCTTCTCCTCACTCATCACTGCCATATGCGTGAAAGCAGGTTGCAGCTTCAAAGATGATGATGTCACAATGATGCCAAAGCTTCTTATAAACCCTCTAATATTCTCGAAGAAGAAGAACGTTGCTGAGTCATCTAGGGCGGAAACAATTAAATCATCTAACGAGAACTCGGATGGGGACATGGTAGCATTGCAACTGAAGATGGATCACTTGGTGCGATTGACATCGCAGGTTAGAAAGATCCTCACTGCTATGTGTGGCGAGTGGATCAAGGAATTGGGTCCAATCCCTAGCTTAGATTCGCCAACGTCCAACATCGGGGAGAACAGCTCGCGCAGGGATTGACTACCTACATTGAGCTCACATCTTCATTTTGTCCGGTTGTTTCTTTTGCTAGGTTAATATGGAACTTTGATTAGTAGTTTTTTTATTTGCAAAACATATATTGCTACTGTATTGCTATTCTTTGGATGTGATTTTGGATTTTTACATTTCTTGTCTCGTAACGTATTCAAGTTCTTGTCTTAGAGGAACCGAAAAAGCAACTTAAAACAGGTAATTTGTGTGTGAAAAAGCTGCTGCGCGCTGAACTAAAAGAGTTGCAGCTGACAGCAGCTACCATATGAAAATGAAAGTAATTTTGTCCAAGGCTTTACCAAAACAGCGGCAGCGCGCTGCAGCTCACGGAGCTGCTCAAAATGGGGACCCATTGGAACATAGTTGTAGAATAGTTAACAGTGATACAATACACAACAAACTACAACAATACATAAATTTTATCTCGAATTCATTGATCGACCCCCTCTAGTCTTCCACCATCTTCCTCTTCTTGGATTGAACGTCTCAAATTTCTTTGCCATCTTCATCTATCCAAATGCCATCTCTGTGTTTCCTCCGTATTGCTCCCACCTCAATCCCCTTGTTATAAGTAGAGGGGAAATAGAGGGGAACTCTAACCTTTCACTTGTAACTTCAAAATAAATTTCATCACGGAAAAAGAATTTCTTACCTTGTAACACAACAGACCAACCTACATTGCACGGGTCATTTACATAGAAAACTTGTCTTGATTGTTCGGCCAAAATAAACTGATCATTTTCATATGCTTCACGAGTCTGGTCAACAAGGGTAAATCCCAATGTGTCATCAGTTCGAACTCCAGTTCTGTTATCAAACCACTGGCACTTGATGAAAACTAGAATCTTGAATTCTCCATAGTTAAGTTCCCAAATCTCATCAATAACACCATAAAACGACATCACAGCTAGGACAAGTTTATTATCTTTCTTACTTGCTCCGACTCAATGTATACCCCACTATTTTGTGTTTTTCTCTTTAAATCTTGGTCCCTGGTAGCAAAATAGAAACCATTCGTGTCATATCCGGAATACCTCAAAACCGTTCAGTTAGGCTTCCTTGCAAATGCCCTAATTTTTAGGTCGTAATCACCTACATTGCATCGATCATATAACCAATTCACAAACTTGTCATTGTGCTCCAACAGAACTTTATTAGGGGGCCGTGTGGGATGAGACTCTATGATCAAATTAAGGTGCTCGGTCACATAAGCAGTAGTCTCCATACAATTCCTCAACACATACAAATGAACTAACATCAGATCACTATTCAATGGAGTAAATAACATTCCCCTTGACCTCGGTTTGCCCTCCTTCCTTCCAACATGTCGATTCTAGGGCACCCCAAAATTTTTATGTTCCTCCAAATAGCTAGAGAAAAATTCAATTACTTCTTCGGTAACATACCTCTCAACAATTCTAGCATTCGGCCAGCTCATACATTTCACGTATCCCTTGAAGACTTTCATGTGACGCTCGAAAGGATACATTCAACGCATACCAACCGGACCATATATATTTACCTCCCGCACTAAATGAACAACCAAGTGAACCATTATATCAAAAAAAGATGGAGGGAAATACATTTCAAACTTGCATAGCACAACAACAACCTCTTTTTGGAGGACATCCAAATGGTCCCGATCAATAGACTTCCAGCATATGGAAGCAAAAAATAAACAAAGTCTAGTGATTGAGTACCTTACGTCGGCCTCCATTACCCCACGAATAGCAATAATAATCATGAGATTTCAACCCGGTCATCCGACAATCCAACGTAACTAACCGACTCACATTTGATGAATAACCAATTGGGACCTTGAGTGATTTCAAACTATCACAATTTGATATTCTCTCCTCCTTTGACACTGTACAAGGTGCAGGGGGAAAGTAAGTCCTCTTACCCTTCACTTCTGGGGCGAGGTCATTTCTGATTCCCAAATCAACCAAGTCCAACCGGGCATTCAAACTATCTTTCGTCTTCTAGGGAATATTCAAGAGGGTGCCTATCAAACTTTCACAAACACTTTTCTCAATATGCATCACGTCTAGGCAATGCCTAACCTCAAGATGCCCTCAGTATGATAGATTAAAAAATATTGATCTTTTCTTCCGTGGACCATCACAATGTATTTTGTCCTTTCCTTTATACTTTCCCAACACTCTCAATTTCTTAACCTTATTGTGAATCTGCACACCAGTTAGTGGTGTAGGGGATTTCCTTCACTCTTTCCCACCAACAAAATTGACCACATCATCCCGGTATTTATGGTTTCCTTGCAGCCATTTTCTATGGCCAAGAGACATTGTCTTTCTTCCATGTCTTAGCTATTTGAATTATGTCTTCTCCTCACAAATAGGACATGCTTTGTGCCCCTTCACAACACAGCCCGACAAATTTCCATAGGCTGGAAAATCATTGATTAGTGCAAAAAAGCATCGCCCGCAATTGAAACTTCACATTCATATGGACATCAATTACCAACACCCATTTTTCTTCCCACAATATCTTCAAATCATCGATCAATGGTCTCAAATACACATCAACCTCATTCCCAGGTTGTCTAGGACCTGAGATTAACAAAGTCATCATAACATATTTACGTTTCATGCACAAATAAGGGGGAAATTATATATAACCAACATTACGGGCCAAGAACTATGCTTCAATGACATATTACCAAATGGATTCATCCCATCAGTACACAATGCAATGCATAAATTTCTAGCCTCCAAACCAAATGAAGGATATCGCTTGTCAAAATTTCTCCATTCTTCACCGTCTGCCGGATGTCTTATCTTGTCGTCGCTCTTTCCCGCTCCCCATGCCATCGCAAGTTTTTTGTATCTTTTGAATTCGCGAATAACCTGTTTAACCTAGGAATTAAAGGAAGATACCACATAAACTTCAATGGGACCTTCTTCTTCTTCTTACCCAAACACCCATCATCATCATTCCTCACACCTTTGTATCTTGAATGTTTGCACATGGGACATTGAACCGCGTCTTTCAAATCACCGTCATACAACACACAATCATTTGGACATGCATGTATTTTCTTGTATTCCAAACCGAGTGGACACAATATTGTCTTGGCCTCGTAAAAGTTTTTCGGTATTCCATTCCCTTCTGGAAACTTATCCTTTAGAAGCTTTAGGAGTGAATTCACACTTGCATCAGTCCAAAAACTTGTAGCTTTCAAATTGAAAACCTCAATAAAAAAAGAGATTATGGTATCCTTACTTTTACATCCCGGATACAATGGCTTCTCTTTTTCGTCGAGAAAAACACTCAACATTTTAGGCTTCCCTCAAAATCTCTTATAATGTCATCTAACATAGCATCAACGGTACATTTGTTTCCATCTACCTTGTCAAAACCACCGTTATGTCCTTGCTCAACCTCTCCATGAAATGTCCATACAATGTAACCTCCGTCAAATCCGTTCTTCAACAAGTGAAATCTACCAAAGCCCACGATCATCAAACCGTTCATGACACAAGCAATTTTTGCATGGACAAAGTACCCTCTCCTCCCGACCAAAGGCATAATCAAGAAATGAATCAATAAATGCAATATGTTCACCACTCCCTCTAGCTACACTTGGATAGCTAACCATTTTTTCCCTCCACGCAAACATCGACTCTCGGTCCGTTGTATCTAAAAAACACATAATAAACAATTACACAAATTTTCATTGTTCAAACATAATAAAAATAAACACAATCAATTTGCTACACAATACTAAAAGTGTCATGTATGTGTATATGTATGTGAATCGATCAACTAGCTTGTTCTTGGGATACATATATATATATATACATATATATATATATATATACACACACATATATATACATATATATACCATCTCCCAAAACAAACAAACCATGTTTACATCCACACTCATTTACACTCTCACAACATGATACTAAACCGACACGAAGCATATAGAAACCATTATTACATACGAATAAACTCTCTCCAAGCATGCATTTATGGTTATTATAACTACTAGCTATTTGATTGAAATTCCAAGAAGTTAATGATAACATACATCCATGGGTCTTCATTGCTTTGATTTATTGCTCACCATCCAAATAATCTTCCATAAATGAAGGGAGAAGGAAACTACAAGTTCAGATCTAATTTTAGAGGGGTAGTTCAGAGCATCAAATGTTCAATTTAGCACCAGTTTTTGTGAATAGTATGTAAAAACGGTGCCATTTTTCCTATTAGCACCGGTTTTTAACCGGTTCAAAATCAAACAGTGCCATTTTTCCCGCTTTTTTTCCGAAATTCTTTTAGCACCGATTTCTTTAATTTTTTAGCACCAGATTCTAAAACATGTGCCAAATATATACTTTACACCGATTTTCTTTAATTTCTAGCACCGGTTTTCAAACCTGTTCAAATTTAGCACCGGTTTTTGAAAGTTTTTAGCACCGGTTTTCCAAACCGGTGCCAAAATTTTCAATTCACCGGTTATGTGGATTTTTAGCAGCAGTTTTCAAAACGGTGCTAATTTATAACCGGTTTTCAAAACGGTGCTAATTTATAACCAGTTTTTGTTATTTTTAGCACCATTTTTTGACCGGTGTTAGTTTAACACCGGTATTCATCAATTCTTGCACCGGTTTTCTGACCGGTGTTAGAGGGGGGTCTCTATGGTAGTGCTCTATTGACGATGTTTTCTTTTTTTTTTGCTCAAGAACACATATTTACATTCATTTTCCTGGAGTTTGTTTAGGTATTGCTCATTATTTTATTTCAAGTCAAAAACATTCCAGAGTAGAATCTAAAAACATTTTAGAATTAGGACTTACACATTGTTAGATTAAATTAATAAAAGCATACTTCTGTGTTAAAATTCTCTGACTTCTGATTACTAGGAGCTGTAGTGCCATGCGAATCTTGTGTGTTATTAATTTCATTTCCATTCGCCCATTTTAAACTAGAATTTAACTATTTATTTAATCATAAAATTTTAAGTTTAACTACTCCCTCCATTTTATTAATAGTGGCACGATAGGTTTAGTTGCTTCAATTTATATTAAGAAAATGAGTGGATGAAATTGAATGTAGAAACTAAAAAGTAGAATGAGTGGATGAAATTGAAGGAATCTTTCCAAAAATGGAAAGTGTGCCAACATGAAAAAAACAATCAAAAAAGGAAGGTGTGCCACAAATAGAGAAACAAAGGGAGTTTAAAATTGAATTTGAATATAAGTATAAATACTATGGTATGATATCTTATTAAAATAAATATATATAACATATATTTTTAAAATATCAATTTTCCACAAATTTTATTTATCTGTAATGAAAAATATTAATAAATAAGCAAGTTTTAAGTCAACTGTTAAAAGTTAAAGTACAAAATTTAAAATGAGAGTTATTTTTTTGTAAAAGCTCTTTTTGTTAGGTTGGTACGTAGATTATAAGAATTCTTCTTCCCAAACAAAGGGATCATCGTCTTTCCTTTGATCATCCTCTTGTGCGGCATTGATGCTCCAACGTATATTGCAAGCAACATAAAAAGCCGCGCATGTGTCTTAGAACAATAAAAATGTAATCAGAAAATGCAAGATATGTTTGAAAAGTTACAATAATGTACAAAATCGTCAATAGTTTCATTCAACAACTAATAAAACTAGCCCAAGCGTCAAACTCCCGAAAATGGCATGACCTCGATGAGGATTGGTTTTTCTCAGAAATTGACTTCTAACACTATGTATCAAATTTCCCTAACTTTCCAGCATATCTCCATTCAATATTGACAACTAGTAAAAAAAATTGCAACAGTTACGAGTATGTGCACGGGATTTGCACAAATAGTGCACAATTCTTTCTAGAATAAAGTATTAAATAACCACACCTTTTAACTGAAAGTTTTAGTATAACCTTATAATTTGGAAAAATATCAATCTAACCTTTGGACTTGGCTTCAGGTTTGGGTCCTTCTCCAGATTGACTCAGATTTCCTAAATCTCCTTGGATACATTGGGGATGATGGCGGGGTTCGCGACATCGACAAGGCTCTGGTGACCAAAAAACGAGCCCTCGGCCATCCCGACATCTACAAGGAGACTCACTAGATGAGATTTAAATGCATCAGACTCACTTGAATCACTTCCAAGCCTGAGAACAGAAGGTTTATCTTCTTCAATTATTCATCTACATCATGGATCTATAAAAAAATATCTTATTCAATTACACAAGGTGAAAATTATTATTTTCAATTTATAAAGAAAAAAAAGAAAGAATGATGAGACAGATTGTATGTTACCTTGATATAACAAACTTCTCTAATGGCTTAAACAAGCTTGAGGTGCAACTAGATGATGTGATTGATTTCCCTCTCTAAATAAGGAAGTTGAAGCTATTAGTAACTAATTATTTATTTGGTGATTTTGAGGAAACCTAGTTTGCAATGTTACATTGATGATGATGGTGGCAAGAGTTTCCCCACTCACCGTTCTCTCTATTGGTATCAGTCTAGCCACAATATGGTCAAAATTTATGGTCAAAATGTTGTTGATCATTGTTAATCCAGAAGAATTATGTGGCACACTCAGTTGCTTGAATGGAACGGAATTAAAAGAGCATAATCCTAATCATACGCCTTGAAGTATAGTACATATCATATTACCATTTAATTTCTAAGCCATTTGCATCATTCTTCTGCATGCACATGACACATCATAGGAACATGAAGTAGGGATATCATTTACGAGCAAGAGACCAAAGAATATTATGAAATCAAACAAAAAGTGTGCAATATTGAAGCTAAAACACCAAAATCTATCATTATCAAGCTCATATATAGCATGATTAGAAAGTGTACAATAACTATTGCTAACATATAAAATCTCAAGCCCGTTGGATCCAATGATTCTCGAGACAGGGAAGATTTACCTCTTGAAATACCTGGGATGATGTTCGAACCTCTCTCATTACAAGAAATGTGTTATATGTTATCCATCTACTGTGTAATCCATCGAGATAAGTTTAAAATGGGCTTAGTAAGCATAAATGTATGTTTTAGAAAAGAGAAAAGAGAAAAGGAAATATATATATCTTTCATGTTGAAATCATCTGGATCGCTCCTTTACTGCATAACATGCAACTTATGAGTTCTTATAGAACTGAAGCCTACTTGTGTTGCTAAAGAAAGAAATACTATTTTCATATTCATAACCATCTTTTATAGGATTTTCTACCAACTGCTACAAGAAGCCGAGCATTTCATCCGGAAGTGAAGTATCCCTCACCTTCTAAATATTCTTAGCATAATACTCAACTCCACCAAAAAATCTAGAAAAATCCACCACCAACAACTCCTCAACCTTGCAGGTAAATGATATGCTTATTTCATGTTCATATGATGTGCAATGTGCATGCAGAAAATAATGCAAATGACTGGTGTTCATGTAGAAGAATGATGGAAATGGCTCAAAAATTAATATGATCAGTATTGAAGTTCAACGCATCTCATTAGGATTGCGCTCTTTCAATTCCACTCCATTCGAGCAACGGGTTGTGCCAGGGAATTCTTTCGGATTAACCATAATCAATAACATTTTGAATATATATTTTGACCTTATTGTGGCTAGAATGATACCCACCTAGACCATGGTGGGTGAGGAAAACTCTTGCCATCATCATCGTAAATGTGACACTGGCAACTAGGGTTTCCTCATAATCATCAAATGAATAATTAGTTGCTTCAACTTTCTTATCTTGAAAGTGAAATCAACCTCATTATCATACATGGACGATTCTGCACAAGAATCGCATTCTCTTTTTCCTCTTCATACAACTCTTCCAACAACATTCTAGATTTCTGCACAAGTTTTACATTTATGTTAAATTTAGAAACTCATACATAAAGTGTAACCATGCATGCCACCACATGTAAGTCAACACACCTCGGGAGAAGTGATATACGTTGAGGAGTGGAATTTTTGGTACCTTCAGGGAGTTGATAGTGTTCGAATAATTCGAGGATCTGATTAAATTTGATCTATTTTGGATAGAGTTGTTAACTAGACTAGAGTCATACTAGTACTAGCATTCCTTCAGCAACCTCTCTCTCTCTCTCTCTTTCTTTTGGCCACACAACCACCTAATTTTCCGGCAAATTCGATCCAAATTCTGGTGACTCTGGCAGTGATTTTTTCCATCCTCGACGGTCATCAACGGTGACTTTCCATCTTCGGCGAGTTCAACCTCCAATTTTTTTGGCATCTCCTTCCCTAGTGAGTATCTTCTCAGTGTATATGGCACAATCCGTTGACTACAAGGATTCGCTCCATCTGAATTATGTTTTTCACTTAAGAAAGGCCATTTATGGTCTTAAGGAAGCAGCTCAAGCATGGTTTCAACGATTCAGCACTTATTTGACTCAGCTCGGTTTCCAGTGAAGCTTCGCCAACTCCTCGATCCAAGTAGTATTTATAGGCCCTGATTGCGGATAACTACTAGAATGTAGCTAGTGGCAAGTTGGGGTCGTCCATTCTTCGTGATTTGTGTGTAGGCCACTCATCTCCTATACGTTTATACTGTGATAGTCAGGAAGCTCTTCATATTGCAGCCAATCCTGTGTTTCATGAGCGCACGAAGCACATTGAGATTGACTGTCATTTTGTTCGTGATTTGGTACAGTTTGGTGCAGTAATTGCTTATCATATCCGCACTTCCAATCAACCTGCAGATTTATTTATTAAGGCTCTTAGATGACAGTCATTTCAGACCCTTCTTGGCAAGTTGGGCATTCGTGATCCACATGCTCCAACTTGAGGATGAGTGCTAAGGAGATATTTTGCCATATTCTGTGTATAACTTGTACGATAGAATCATTTACCTTTTGTGATTTTGTACATAGTGCATATATATAGCACCCTTGTATCATTAATAAGATCAACCGTTCATATTTTAAAACAACTAAATCGAATTATCATCATGAACACAACGATCTAATCAATCAGGTTGAAGAACAAAACTTATTTGTGAAGTCAAATCTCACACTTATTGAATTAAAAAAAATATAAATTAAAAAAATTGTTGTTCCCCATCTCCCCTAATAGGAAGATGGAGAAAAAAGATCAAATAAGAAGGAGTGCTGCAAGATTTGAGAGAGCCTGCGCAA
The DNA here is from genome assembly GCA_037428765.1 of Rubia yunnanensis. Classification (NCBI taxonomy): domain Eukaryota; kingdom Viridiplantae; phylum Streptophyta; class Magnoliopsida; order Gentianales; family Rubiaceae; genus Rubia; species Rubia yunnanensis. Next base: position 124,961,153 of record CM075061.1, on the reverse strand, counting down.
GGTTGCGCAAGGTTTTTAGAAGTAATCAAGGAATTTAATCAGCACATTTTACATACAAAAGAAAACTCAATCCATGGGGGTACTGGTGGAATTGAACACATGCAAGGGCAATAAAAAAACTAAATGAGGATTCTTTATAAGCCTATTTCTATGGTGTAATAAATAGAAAAATAGAGGAATTATAATAAACTGAAACCAAACTAAATAATACTGTCAATTTATTTTATAGCATGTTCTTCAATCAATACATAATTAATTATCGTAATCGACACATAAATCATTTTTCTCAACGCCATTCTCTCTCTAGCTTCAACCAAAACCTTGCGTACTCACTCTCTAATATTACGGCGCTTCTTTTTCTTTAATTTTTTCCCCATCTTCCCATTAGGGGAGATGGAAAACAACGATTTATTTTAATATATATATTTTTTATTTAATAAGTGTGAGGTTTATCTTCACATATTAATTTTTTCTTCAACCCGATCGATTATATCGTTGTGTTCATAATGATAACTCGATTTAGTTGTGTTGGAAAATGATGGTATGTCCAACAGGTTGTTCATGCTGATGTATTGTTTACGATCTACTTGTTCAGAATGTGTGTTCGCAATTTTGTTTGTAGTTTTATTTATGGGTTTTCATTAATTTGGGTTCTCCATATCTGTGTTTTTAAAGGTGTTTACAAGTTGAACAACATAGATCCCTTTTTGGCACAGTGATATTGATGCGTGATATGCTCCTCTTGTCCAATTAGTCATGATTTTCACGGGAAGCCTGTTAATATCTCCAAGAGCGATGTTACAGTTTTTTATTGGATCTCTGATCTGTAATAGTACAGAAGATCAGTCTAGTTGGCATGTAATTTGAATATCCTTACAATAGATTGGTTATTGCTAGAGGCTAGTTAGGTTGGATGTCAATTTCACTTATTGTAATCGCCGCTGGGCATTTTTCTCATCAACTTGGGATGAATGATTTAAAAAAAAAAAACTAAATGAGTATTCAGTCTCACATATACTCCCTCCGTCCCAATTGCTTTTGCACTTTTACTTTCTGCACGTTGTTCAAAACACATATTTGACTATTAATATCCTTACCTACATAGAATAAAGATAAATAAAAATTTAATATTAAAAAACTACTTATTATAACGATTTGAACAAAATCATATACGACAATATATTATTGTTCATATATCTACTGAAATATACAGTCAAACTTTGAAATGGAAGTGTCAAAAAACCAAAAGTGCAAACACAGGTGAAACGGAACGAGTACATTCTAAACTTACAGTAGTTAAACATATATTAATTAATGATTCCTTGGGTTTTTCTTGTACCCTAAAATCACATTAGATATAGTAATGATGATCTGGGTGCTCCACTTTTATCATAATATCAATCAAGTTTGCACCCAAACACACCCGCACCAATTATCCTTATACTTTAACGTATCAGTCAGGATGAAAAAAATTGCAAGGGCCGAAAAATTGGACAAAGAGACTGTAATGTTTACTAAAAAAAACTTAAATGATTGCATTAAAATAATTCTTAGAATTCAATATAAGAAATTAGTAAAAATCAAATAATCATATACCCTAAATAATGCATTAGCTGACATTGCTGGTTTCCTGGATAAAGTATAACTTCGATACTATTTTTTCAAACTGCTATTTAAAATTGCCTCAAACTATCACATAGTACTTGTCACCTTGGTGCCATGCTGACCTACATGTGGAAGCATGCATGGTTACAATGGATGTGTGACTTTTTAAATTTAACGCATATGTAAAACTTCTGCCAGAAATCAGGAATGATTTTGGATGAGTTCAATTTAGCATATGAAGAAGAAAAAGAGAATGCAATTCTTGTGCAGAATTTGCCATGTATGATGATGAGGTTGATTTCTCTATCATGAAAAGGATGTTGAAGCAATTAGGAACTAATTACTCATCCAATGATTATGAGGAAACCCTAGTTGGCAATGTCACATTGATGATGATGGTGGCAAGAGTTCCCCACCCACCATGCTCTAGGTAGGTATCAATCAAGCCACAATAAGGTCAAAAACATATGTTCTAAATGTTGTTATTCATGGTTAATCCTGAAGAATTCCATGCATGGCACAACTGGCTGCTCGAGTGGAACGGAATTGAAAGAGCACAATTCTCATCATTAGATATCTTGAAGTTTAGTACGGATGAGATTACAAATCAATTTCTGAACCATTTGCCTTATTCTTCTGCATGCACACCAACTATTTCCATCATTCTTCTGCACGCGCATTGCACATTATAGGAACATGAAATAAACCTATCATTTACATGCAAGAGGCAGAATACTCTTAAAAATTCAAACATTTAGTGTGAAATATTGATTCTAAAAACACCAACCTAAATCATTATCAAACTCAAAAATAGCATGATCAGCGAGTGTACTATATGTGGCCATATAGAATCTCAAGCCCGTTGGAACCGATGATTCTCGAGACTGGGAAGATCTTCCACCAGAAATACTTGGGAGGATATTCGAACCTCTCTTTACTAGAGATGTGTGTTCTATGTTATCCTAGAAATCAGACAGCGACCTGCGGATCATATCTATTGTAAATCTCACATTCAGTCTATGGATGCAACTGTAACAGGTCATTTTTCCCAAAACCTGCCTTTCAACTTCTTTGCTCCCCGGTTCCATTTGGTAAAATACAAAAGTACATAAACTGAGAGTTGTTAGAGGGAAATTACTCAAAATGTGTCTTTCCTTCCCCCAGCTCCTCGGGCACCCCTAGGAAAATCGCTCCATCCTAGTACCCGCATCTCCAATGCCTACTTTTAGCCTCCAAGATAATGAATTGAGGTGCTCCTCTGGGATCAATTACAATCGAGTAGTTCCCAGGAGACGGGTCGTTGTCTGATAGAATGCTTCCAGTTTTGATCACTAGGAGTCGCAGTGTAGTACAATGATGTGAAGCTGTGCTCCAACGTGTATTGTATGATAAAATCACCATACAAATGTCATGAAAATATAATTAATAAATAAAATTAGAAAATGCAATATGTAATTTTGAAAGTCATAAAATCACCCAATAATGCCTTTCAACGGCTAATTAAACTCGATTACCAATCGTTAAAAAATGGCACTATCAAGCTTGTTAAGATATCAACCTTCTAGTATCTCTATTGACAATGTTTTCCTTTTTTTTGCCGAAGAACACATAATAACATTCATTTTCCTGGAGTATGTTTAGGTATTGCACATTATTTTATTTCAAGTAAAAAACATTCAAAGCGATAACTAAAAACATTTCTGAGTTAGTGCTTACACATTATTAGATTCAAATAATAAAAGCATACTTCTGTGATAAAATGCTTCGAATTCTGATTCTAGGAGCTGCAGTGCCATGCGAATCCTGTGTGTTATCAATTTCATTTCCATTCCCCCATTTTAAACTTGAATTTAACTATTTATTTAATATTAAAATTTTAAGTTTAACTATAAAATTGAATTTAATATAAGTATAAATACTATGGTATGATATCTTATTAAAATAAATATATATATCATATATTTTTAAAATATCAATTTTATTCAAATTTTGTTTATCCGTGATGAAAAATATTAATAAATAAGCAATTTTCAAGTAAATTATTAAAAGTTAAAGTGCACAATTTAAAATGAGATTTTCTTTAGAAACTCTTTTTTTTGGGTTGGTTCGTAGATTATGTGAATTCTTCTTCCCATATAAAGGGATCACCGTCTTTCCTTTGATCATTCTCTCGTGCGGCATTGATTCTCCAACATATTGTGAGCAATATCAATCGCCATGCATGTGTTCTAGAAAAATAAAAATGTAATCAGAAAATACAAGATATGTTTGGAAAGTTACAATAATGTACAAAAATCACTAATAGTTTCATTCACTAACTAATAAAACTAGCCCAAGCATCAAACGCCCGAAAATAGCACAACCTCGATCAGGATTGGACTTGCTCAAAAATTGACTTCTCAAGCTATATATCAAATTTCCCTAACTTTCCAGTATATCTCCATCGAATATCGACAGCTAGTAAAATAAAATTGCAACGGTTACGAATATGTGCACGGGATTCGCACCAACAATGCGCAATTATTTCTAATATAAAGTGTTAAAATAACCATGCCTTTTAACTAAAAGTGGTAGAATAACCTTATACATTGAAAAAACTGTCAATCTAACCTTCGGGCTTGGCTTCGGGTTCCGGTCCTTCCCCAGATTGACTCGAATTTCCTGAATCTCCTTGGACATGTTGGGGATAATGGTGGGGTTTGCGACATTTACAAGGATCTGGTGACCAGAAAACGAGCCCTCGACTATCCTTCCATCTAGAGGGAGACTAACTAGATGAGATTTAAATGCAGCAGACTCACTTTAATCATTCCTAGCCTAAGAACAAATGGTTTATCTTCTTTAATTATTCATCTATATCATGGATCTGTAAAAAAAATTCTTATTCAATAAACACAAGGTGAAAATTATTATTTTTAATTTATAAAGAAAAAAAGAAAGAACGATGAGACAAAATGTATGTTACCTTGATATAGCCAACTTCTTAAATGGCTTAAACAAGCTTGAGGTACAACTAGATTATGAGATTGATTTCCTTCTCAAAATAAGGAAGTTCAAGCAATTAGTAACAAATTATTCATTTGATGATTTTGAGGAAACCCTAGTTCGCAATGTCACATTGATAATTATGGTGGCAAGAGTTTCCCCACACACCGTTCCCTCAGTTGGTATCAGTCTCGCCACAATAAGGGTAAAATTTATGTTCAAAATGTTGTTGATCATGGTTGTTGAATACATTTCTTATAAAAGTGAAGCCTACTTGTGTTGATGAAGAAAGAAATATTATTCTCATATACATAACCGCCTTTTGTAGGATTTGCTGCCAACTGCTGCAAGAAGCCGAGCATTTCATCCGGAAGCGAAGTATCCCTCACCATCTAAATATGTTTACCATAATACTCACCTCCACCCACAAATCCACCAAAATCCACCACCAACAACTCCTTAACCCTGCACGTAAATGATATGCTATATTTCATGTTCATATGATGTGCAATGTGCATGCAGAAGAATAATGTAAAGGACTAGTGTTCATGTAGAAAAATGATGCAAATGGCTAAAAATTAATATGATCTGTATTGAACTTGAACGCATCTCATGAGGATTGCGCTCTTTCAATTCCACTCCATTCGAGTGACTGGTTGTTTCAGGGAATTCTCCCGGATTAACCATAATCAACAACATTTTGAATATGTATTTTGACCTTATTGTGGCTAGAATGATACCCACCTAGACCATGGTGGGTGGGGAAAACTCTTGCCATCATCATTGTAAACGTGACACTGACAACTAGGATTTCTTAAGAATCAACAGATGAATAGTTACTTCCTAATTGCTTCAACTTTCTTATCTTGAGAGTGAAATCAACCTCATTATCAAACATGGATGATTCTGCACGAGAATTGCATTCTCTTTTTCTGCTTCATATAACTCTTAATACAACATTATAGATTTCTGGCACAAGTTTTATATTTATGTTAAATTTGAAAACTCATACATCAAGTGTAACCATGCATGCCGCCAAATGTAAGTCAACACACCTAGGGAGACGTGATATACGTTGAGGAGTGGACTTTTTGGAACCTTGAGGGAGTTGTAAGTTTTAGAATAAGTCAAGTATCAGATTAAATTTGATCTATTTTTGATAGATTTGTTGAGTAGACTAGAGTCATACTAGTACAACATTCCATTCGGCAACCTCTCTCTCTCTCTCTCTCTCTCTCTCTCTCTCTCTTTTTCGGCCACACAATCACCTAATTCCGGCAAATTTCTTTTCAAATTCTGGCAAATTCCATCCAAATTCCGGTGACTCTGGCAGTGATTCTTTCCATCCTCGGCAGTCTTCAGCGGTGAGTTTCCATCTTTGGCATGTTCAAGCTCCAATTTTTCAGAATCTCCTTCCCTAGTGGCCATCTTCTCCAGCCTATCTTCTCAGTGTATATGGAAAAACCCGTTGACTACAAGGATTTTCTCCATCCGAATTATGTTTTTCACTTACGGAAGGCCATTTATGGTTTTAAGGAAGCAGCTTGAGCATGGTTTCAACGATTCAGCACTTATTTGACTCAGCTCGATTTCCAGTGCAGCTTCGCCAACTCCCCGATTAAGATAGTATTTATAGGCCCTGATTGCGGATAACTACTAGAAAGTAGCTAGTGGCAAGTCGGGGTTGTCCCTTCTTCGTAATTTGTGTGTAGGCCACTCATCTCCTATACGTTTATACTGTGATAGTTAGGAAGCTCTTCATATTGCAGCCAATCAAGTGTTTCATGAGCGCACGAAGCACATTGAGATTGAATGTCATTTTGTTCGTGATTTGGTACAGTTTGGTGCAGTACTTACTCATCATATTCGCACTTCCAATCAACCTGCAGATATTTTGCTATATTCTGTGTATAACTTGTTCAATAGAATCATTTTTCTTTTGTATTTTGTACATGGTGCATATATATGGCACCCTTGTATCATTAATAAGATCAACCGTTCATATTTGACAACAACTAAATCGAGTTATCATCATGAATACAACGATCTAATCAATAAGGTTGAAGAACAAACTAATTTGTGGAGACAAATCTCACACTTATTGAATAAAAAAATATAAATTAAAATAAACTCTTGTTCCCCATCTCCCCTAATAAGAAGATGGAGAAAAAAGATTGAAGAAGAAGGAGTGCCACAAGATTTGACAGAGGCTGCGCAAGGTTTTTAGAAGTAAACAAGGAATTTAATCAGAACATTTTACATACAAAAGAAAACTCAATCCATGGGGTACTGGTGGAATTGAACACATGCAAGGGCAATAAAGAAACTAAATGTGGATTCTTTATAAATCTAATTCTATGGTGTTATAAATAGAAAAATAGAGGGATTATTATAAACAAAAAGCAAACTAAATAACACTATCAATTTATTTTATAGCATGTTCTTCAATCAATACATATTTAATTATCTTAATCGACAAATAAATCATATTTCTCAATGCCATTCTCTCTCTAGGCTTCAACCAAAACCTTGCGTACTCACTCTCTAATATTGCGGCACTTCTTTTTCTTTTCTTTTTGTTAAATGCACCCTAAGGTGGGGGATATTTATTAGTTTCCCAAACCTATGTAGAACCCAAAGATGTACAATGATGTTTTGGAATATTACATCGATAAGGCAACCTTGTTGCCTTTAAAAGAATGATCTAATTCTAGTGGACTAGTGGATGAGATGTAAAGGAAGTGGTATTTGCTGGTTCGAGGTCTGGAGGGGTCGAGTCTCGATGGTTCGACTGCTCGAATGCTCAACTCCTCTGTTGTTCGAGTGCTCGAGGGTTCGGGTGCGAGGCCGCCAAGGCTGAAGGGCTCGAGGGGGTTCGAGTTAGCCAGTACTCGAGGGCTTGAATGTTCGAGGTATCCAGTGCTCGAGGGCTCCATGCTCGATGATTTCAATGGCTCGAGTGCTCGATTGCATGAGGACAGCTCGAGTACTCGAGGGCTTCAGTGCTGAAGGGGTCAAGGGCTTGTGTGTATCCAGTGCTCGAGGGCCTGAGTGTTCGAGGGCTTGATAGTTCGAGGTATCCAATAGTCGAGGGTTCCAAGGCTCGATGGTTCTAGGTCTCGAGTGCCTTAGTGCTCGAGGGCTCGTGTGATCGTGCTTGAGGTCTCCAAGGTTGTTCGAGGGCTTCATGAGTTCAAGGGCTCTAGGCCTCGAGGGTTCCCAAGCATTAGTGCTCGAGGACCGGCACTTCTTTTTCTTCAATTGTTTTCCCATCTTCCCATTAGGATTGATGGGAAACAACATGTTGTTTTAATTAATATATTTGTTATTTAATAAGTGTGATATTTATCTCCACATATATATTTTTTCTTCAATTTGATCGATTAGATTGTTGTGTTCATGATTTAACTCGATTTAGTTGTTCATGCTGATGTATTGTTCTCGATCTACTTGTTCAGAACGTGTGTTCGTAATTTTGTTTATAATTTTATTTTTGCGTTTCCATTCATTTGGGTTCGCCAGATCTGTGTTTTTAAAGGTGTTTACAAGCTGAACAACATAGATCGTGGTTGGATCAAGTGGTGTTATAGTTGTAGAAGATCCCTTTTTGGCGTAGTGATATTGATGCGTGATACGCTCCTCTTGTCCAATTAGTCATGATTTTCACGGGAAGCCTGTTAATATCTCTGAGGGCGATGTTGCAGTTTTTTTATTGGATCTCTGATCTGTAATTGTACAAACGATCAGTCTGGTTGGCATGTAATTTGAATATCCTTACAATAGATTGATTATTGCTAGAGGCTAGTTAGGTTGGATGTCAATTCCATTTATTGTAATCGCCGCTGGGCATTTTCCCATCAACTTCAGATGTATGATTTTTCAAAAATAAAAACAAATGAGTATTCAGTCTCACATATACTCCCTCCGTCCCAATTGATTTTGCACTTTTGCTTTTTGCACGTTGTCCTAAACACATATTTAACTATTAATATCCTTACCTACGTAGAACAAAGACAAATAAAAATTTAATATTGAAAAACTACTTATTATAACGATTTGAACAAAATCATATATGATAATATTATTGTTCATATATATGCTCAAATATACCGTCAAATTTGAAAGGGAATAGTGTCAAAAAACCAAAAGTACAAATACAACTGAAACTGAACGAGTACATTCTAAACTTACAGTACTTAAAACATATATTAATTAATGATTCCTTGGGTTTTTCTTGTACCCTAAAATCACATTAGATATAGTAATGATGATCTGGGATATAGTAATGATGATCTGGGTGCTCCACTTTTATCATAATATCAATCAAGTTTGCACCCAAACACATCCGCACCAATTATCCGTATACTTAACATATCAGTCAGGATGAAAAAAATTGCAAGGGCCAAACAATTGGACAAAGAGACTGTAATGTTTACTAAAAAAACTTAAAAGGATTGCATTAAAATAATTCTTAGAATTCAATATAAGAAATTAGTAAAAATCAAATAATCATATACTGTAAACAATGCATTAGCTCAAATTGCTGGTTTCTTGGATAAAGTATAACTTCAATACTATTTTTTCAAACGGCTATTTAAAATTACCTCAAACTATCACATAGTACTTGTCACCTTGGTGCCATGCTGACTTACACGTGGAAGCATGCATGGTTACAATGGATATGTGACTTTTTAAATTTAACGCATATGTAAAACTTCTGCCAGAAATCAAGAATGATTTTGGATATGTTCGATTTAGCATATGAAGAAGAAAAAGAGAGTGCAATTCATGTGCAGAATTTGCCATGTATGATGATGGGGTTGATTTCTCTATGAAGAAAAGGATGTTGAAGCAATTAGGAACTAATTACTCATCCGATGATTATGAGGAAACCCTAGTTGTCAATGTCTCATTGATGATGATGGTGGCAGGAGTTTCCCCAACCACAACGCTCTAGGTAGGTATCAATCAAGCCACAATAAGGTCAAAAAATATGTTCTAAATGTTGTTGATCATGGTTAATCCTGAAGAATTCCATGCATGGCACAACTGGTTGCTCAAATGGAACGGAATTGGAAGAGCACAATCCTCAGCATCAGATGCCTTGAAGTTTAGTACAGATGAGATTACAAATCAATTTCTGAACCATTTGCCTTATTCTTCTGCATGCACACCAACAATTTTCATCGTTCTTCTGCACGCACATGGCACATTATAGGAACATGAAATAAGCCTATAATTTACATGCAAGAGGCAGAATACTCTTAAGAATTCAAACATTTAGTGTGCAATATTGATGCTAAAAAACCCAAACTAAATCATTGTCAAACTCAAATATAGCATGATCAGTGAGTGTACTGTATGTGGCCATATAGAATCTCAAACCCGTTGGAGCTGATTATTCTCGAGACTGGGATGATCTTGCACCAAAAATACTTGGGATGATATTAGAACGTCTCTCGTTACTAGAGATGTGCGTTCTATGTTATCCTAGAAATCAAACAGTGACCTGCGGTTCATATCTATAGTAAATCTCACATTCAGTCCATGGATGCGACTGTAACAGGTCCCATTTCCTCAAACCAGCCTTTCAACTTCTTTGCTCTCTGGTTTCATTTGGTAAAATACGAAAGTACATAAACTGAGAGTTGTTAGAGGGAAAATACTCAAAATGTGTCTTTCCTTCCCCCGGCTCCCCGAGCACCCCTAGGAAAATCGTTCCATCCTAGTACCCACATCTCCAATGCCTAATTTTAGACTCCAAGATAATGAATTGAGGGGCTCCTCTGGGATCAATTACATTCGAGTAGTTCCCAGGAGAGGGGTCGTTGTCGGATAGAATGCTTCCAGTTTTGATCACTAGGAGTCATGGTGTAGTACAACAATGTGAAACTGTGCTCCAACGTGTACTGTATGCTAAAATTACCATACAAATGTCATGAAAATATTATTAATAACTAAAATTAGAAAATGCAATATGTATTTTTGAAATTCATAAAATCACCCAATAATTCCTTTCAACGGCTAATTAAACTCGATTACCAATCGTTAAAAAATGGCAGTATCAAGCTTGCTAAGATATTGACTTCACACATTGTGTATCAACCTTCTAATACCTCTACTGAAAATGTTTTCTTTGTTTTGCTGAAGAACACATAATAACATTCATTTTCCTGGAGTATGTTTAGGTATTGCACATTATTTTATTTCAAGTCAAAAACATTCAGAGCAATAACTAAAAATATTTCTGAGTTAGTGTTTACACATTATTAGATTCAAATAATAAAAGCATGCTTCTAAGATCAAATGCTTCGAATTCTGATTCTAGGAGCTGCAGTGCCAGGCGAATCCCGTGTGTGATAAATTTCATTTCCATTCCCCCATTTTAAACTTGAATTTTACTATTTATTTAATATTAAAAATTTAAGTTTAACTATAAAATTAAATTTAATATAAGTATAAATACTATGGTATGATATCTTATTAAAATAAATATATATTATATATTTTTAAAATATCAATTTTCTATAAATTTTATGTATCCGTAATGAAAAATATTAATAAATGAGCAATTTCCAAGTCAACTATTAAAAGTTAAAGTGCACAATTTGAAATGAGATTTATTTTTTTAGAAGCTCTTTTTTTATGGTTCGTTCGTAGATAATGAGAATTCTTCTTCCCATATAAATGGATCATCATCTTTCCTTTGATAATCCTCTCGTGTGCATTTGATTCTCCAACGTATTATGTGCAACATCAATCGCCATGCATGTGTCTTGGAACAATAAAATGTAATAAAAAAATACAAGATATGTTTGGAAAGTTATAATAATGTACAAAAATCACCAATAGTTTCATTCAGTAACTAATAAAACTAGCCCAAGCATCAAACGCCCTAAAATAGCACAACCTCGATCAGGATTGGAATTGCTCGAAAATTGACTTCACACGTTATATATCAAATTTCCCTAACTTTCCAGTATATCCCATCGAATATCGACAACTAGAAAAATGAAATTGCAACGGTTACGAGTATGTGCACAGGATTCGCACGAACAGTGCGCAATTCTTTCTAACATAAAGCGTTAAAATAACTATACATTTTAACTAAAAGTGTCAGAATAACCTTATACATTGAAAAAAATGTCAATCTAACCTTCGGACATGGCTTCGGGTTCTGGTCCTTCTCTAGATTGACTCGGATTTCCTGAATGTCCTTAGACACGTTGGTGATAATGGTGGGGTTTTTCGACATCGAAAAAGATCTGGTGACCTGAAAATGAGCCCTCGACTATCCTGCCATCTACAAGGAAACTCACTAGATGAGATTTAAATGCAGCAGACTCACTTTAATAATTTCCTAACCTAAGAACAGACGGTTTATCTTCTTCAATTTTTCATCTATATCATAGATCTATAAAATTTTATCTTATTCAATTAACACAAGGTGAAAATTATTATTTTCAATTTGTAAAGAAAAAGTGAAAGAACGATGACTCAGAATGTATATTACCTTGATATAACCAACTTCTTTAATGGCTTAAACAAGCTTGAGGTGCAACTAGATGATGAGATTGATTTCCCTCTCAAAATAAGGAAGGTCAAGCAATTAGTAACTAATTATTCATTTGATGATTTTGAGGAAACCCTAGTTCGCAATGTCACATTGATGATGATGGTGGCAAGAGTTTCCCCACCCACTGTTCTCTCTGTTGGTATCAGTTCCGCCACAACAAGGTCAAAATTTATGTTCAAAATGTTGTCGATCATGGTGGTTGAACACATTTCTTATAAAAGTGAAGCCTACTTGTGTTGATGAAGAAAGAAATAATATTCTCATATTCATAACCGGCTTTTATAGGATTTGCTGCCAAGTGCTGCAAGAAGCCGAGCATTTCATCCGGAAGCGAAGTATCCCTCGCCTTCTGAATATGTTTACCATAATACTCACCTCCACCCACAAATCCACCAAAATCCACCACCAACAACTCCTTAACCCTGCACGTAAATGATATGCTATATTTCATGTTCATATGATGTGCAATGTGCATGTAGAAGAATAATGCAAAGGACTAGTGTTCATGTAGAAAAATGATGCAAATGGCTAAAAATTAATATGATCTGTATTGAACTTGAACGCATCTCATGAGGATTGTGCTCTTTCAATTCCACTCCATTCGAGTGACTGGTTGTTTCAGGGAATTCTTCCGGATTAACCATAATCAACAACATTTTGAATATGTATTTTGACCTTATTGTGGCTAGAATGATACCCACCTAGACCATGGTGGGTGGGGAAAACTCTTGCCATCATCATTGTAAACGTGACACTGACAACTAGGATTTCTTAAGAATCATCAGATGAATAATTACTTCCTAATTGCTTTAACATTCTTATGTTGAGAGTGAAATTAACCTCATTATCAAACATGGATGATTCTGCACAAGAATTGGATTCTCTTTTTCTTCTCCATACAACTCTTCCAACAACATTCTAGATTTCTGGCACAAGTTTTACATTTATGTTAAATTTGAAAACTCATACATTAAGTGTAACCATACATGCTGCCACATGTAAGTCAACATACCTCGGGAGACGTAATATACGTTGAGGAGTGGACTTTTTGGTACCTTGAGGGGGTTGTAAGTGTTATAATAAGTCAAGTATCAGATTAAATTTGATCTATTTTAGATAGAGTTGTTGACTAGACTAGAGACATACTAGTACTAGCATTCCGTTCGGCAGCCTCTCTCTATATCTCTATCTTTCTCTCTTTTTGTCGGCCACACAATCACCTAATTCCAATAAATTTATTTTCAAATTCCGGCAAATTCCATCCAAATTACAGTGACTCTGGCAGCGATTCTTTCCATCCTCGGCAGTCTTCAGTTGTGACTTTACATCTTTGGCGAGTTAAGCTCCAATTTTTCGGAATCTCTATCCCTAGTGGGCTTGTCCTCCAGCCTATCTTCTCAGTGTATATATAAAAACCCGTTGACTTCACACATTGTGTATCAACCTTCTAGTATATCTACTGACAATGTTTTCCTTTTTTGCTGAAATACACATAATAACATTCATTTTTGTGGAGTATGTTTAGGTATTGCACATTATTTTATTTCAAGTCAAAAACATTTCAGAGACAAAATTTAAAAAATTTCTAAGTTAGGGTTTACACATTATTATATTCAAATAATAAAAGCATGCTTCTGTGATAAAATGCTTCGAATTCTTTTTTTTTAATGAAAGCACCCCAAGGTGGGGGTTTATATATTGGTGCCCCAAACCATGAAGAGTAGCCATATAATTAGGCAGTAGTTTTTACAAAAGCCAACACCAATGCCTCAAAATCATGTAGAAAGTAAGGGATTAGTCTATACAGGTTAGTGGTAATATCAAAGAGGAGTTGCGATTCCAAAGTAGACGAATCTCCACACCCCGTGTTAATTCGCACTTTGGCCAGGCAACTCTTTAGATATTACCAACATGTAAATAAGTTGTTCGCTAGGAGGTAGCTAAATACAGCAATGTACAGTTAATGGTCCATGCCGGTTTCATAAGCGTTGCTGAAGTGGATGAGGAGTCAGGAAGTATTGAGTTTGAAAAAGTGCAGGATCACCCTATATGCCTTGAACCACAGAAGTGCAGGATCACCATATAGGCCTTGAATCACAGGTTGCCCGTACCTGCATAACAAACAATTCCCATCAGTAGTATCTAGTCCAGGTATTGCTATGTTTGTAGATTCTAATACGGGGAAACTGCTCCATATCTAAAGCGATGAGACCTTTGATATGAACTGGCAAATTATTCAGGGTAAGAGGCTGGTTATGTGAAGAGTGATATTTGGCAATTGCATTAGCCACAGTGTTGCATTCTCGATAGACATGTTTAAGCACTGCTCCGTTTAATAGGCTTTTAACCTTATATGCCAAGTTGAAAAGATTCCAGTTTGCAGAGTAAGGATCCTGAATCATGTTGATGGCTAGAAGAGAATCAGATTCAATGATTAAGGAAGAGTCATGATTTTGGAAAGACTGACAAGCTGCAAGTAGGGCTAATATTTTAGCATGTAGAGGAGATATTGCCTCTATCGTAGATGAGTTTATGAGCAGTAGAAAACCAGAGCTATCTCTCACAATGATCCCAACAGAAGCTGTATGAGATAGCCATGAGGCATCAGTGTTGATCTTAATGAAATTAAGGCCAGGTTTTTCCCAGTATACAGACCTGATAATTGGCTTCGGAGGTGGCCTAAGAAGAGGTATTAAATGTCTAAGTGGTGTTGGAAAACCAGAGGAAGAGCTCAAGTTTGAAGGGCAGGAATATAAGGAAAGTTTGATGAGGTCAAGGATCTCCCTACAGATGAGGTCAGCAGAAAAAGGAACCTGATCATGGATATGTCTAGTTCTAGCTTTCCACAGACACCAACAAATAAGTGAAGGAAGTATTTTACATATCATTTGGTAACCTTTGGGTAGGTCTGAACAGTTCCAGAAAGAGAAGAATCTCTGAGAGATGGATTGATATTCAGGAAGGTTGAAATGAATCAGAGATGCCAGTTTGTTCCATACCAATTTTGCCAATGTACATGATATGAAATAGTGATCTATTGAATCAGAGTGACAGCACACAGGGCATTTGGAAGCCAGACTATATCCACAGTTTATAAGTACATCATCAAAAGGAAGGAAAGCATGAAGCAATTTCCATGTGAAAATCAATATCTTTTTTTGCAACAAAACATTCCACACATTTTTGGTAGCCGGGAAGTTACCTGGAGAGTTTGTGATAATACAATATGCAGACTTAAATGAAAATGTGCCCGAGGTGTCCGGTCTCCATATGAGTCTATCTTCTCTGTCCTCCACCACCTCAGCCTCCTGTAAGAATAACACAGTATCATTTTCCAGGAAAGGTGATATCCTAGATAAAATGTCCAGTTTGTTATTGATGAAATTAGATATAGAGTACCACTGAAATGTATCATAGATATTACTTGGGATCTTATTAATCAGTGGACCTTTAGGGCACCAAGTAGATGTCCAAACATTACTTGTCCCTTTACCATGGATAATAAAGGAGTTTTCTTCAGCTAAGGCATTGACCGAGCAAATCCTTTTCCAGGTAACAGAATTTTTATAGGAGTGTGGTAAAGACCATAATAGTTTAGACCACAGGGAGACTCCTAACTGACACTTCCACCACAGCTTGAGGGAGCATGCATCTACTATTCCTTTAATGGATCTAAAGCCTAAGCCATTCAGGGATTTAGGTTTTGCCAATTCTGTCCATTTTTTCCATACCTTATTCCTTTTCCCATCAATTTCTCCCCAAAAGAACCTGGCCAGTTTTTTCTCAAAAGATTTGATTATGTATTTTGGGGGTTTGGTTACAGCCCATAAATGTTGTGGCAGAGAATACAAGCAGCTATTGATCAAAACTAATTTACCCCCAGAACTCAACCACTTATTTTTCCAATTTTCCAACCTTTTATCTAGCTTTTCCATTAGTGGTTGATAATATCTATTTAAAGTTTGACCCTTGAATATAGGGCAGCCTAGGTATTGAAATGGGAAATAACCTTGTTTCATTTTCAAAATCTGCCTCATCTGATTTAGTTTTATGTTCGATGCCCTTTTACTAATGAAGAAATCAGACTTATGGAAATTAAACTTTTGGCCCGAAGTGTATTCAAATATGTCCAGAAAAGCCTTAATTCTGATTAAATTAGATTTTGAGGCTTGCATCAAAATAATAGTATCATCAGCATACATAAGATGAGAGATTGCTGAAACTGGAGATGGTATTTGATAGTATGAAAGTTTACTATTATGGAAAATGAAGGATAAACTCCTTGAAAAAGCTTCTGAAAAAATGTTGAAGAGAAAAGGAGAGAGGGGGATCACCTTGTTTAATTCCTCGAGTGGCTTTGAAAAAGCCAACAGGGTTACCATTAATGAGAACCGAAAAATAGGCTTGTGAAAGGTTAGACATAACATCATTTAAAAAGGAACCATCAAAACCGAACTTCAGAAGAACACATTTTAAAAAGTTCCAGTTTACTCTATCAAATGCCTTCTGTAGGTCTAGTTTTAGAATGCAATTGGGAACCCTAGCCTGCCTGTCTAAAAATCTGACCATTTCCTGAAGGTAGAGAATATTATCCGTAATATTCCTATTTTTCATAAAAGCTGATTGATTTTGGGATATCAGATTGTCCGTGTAAGGCCTTAGTTTTTCCGTTAGTACTTTAGAACAGATCTTATTGATAGCATTAGAAAGACTAATAGGCCTGAAATCATCAAATGAGCATGGAGTAGATTTCTTAGGTATTAGAGTAATCCATGTACTAGATATGCCTTTTGGTAAGGTGGAGCCCCTAATAAAATCATTTACCGCCTCAACTAAGTCGTTTTTTATTATGGACCAGCACTTGGAATAAAATTTATTACTGAATCCATCTGGACCGGGACTACTGTTCTTGCTTAATCCCTTTATTACTGCCTCAACCTCAGATTCTGAGGCTGGTTTTGTTAATTCTATGTTATCTTGAGCAGTAATTTTAGTGGGGATTTGACTCAGAAAATGAGAATAGTAAGTGTCATTAGGTCCCTGATTAGGCTCGGATAACAAATCTGAGTAATATGATATGGCCTCATTCTGAATATCTGATTGAGTATTTAGCCATTGACCATTTCTGTTTTTTACTTTTGAGATCTGCAATCTACAATTTTTTTCTTGTACTACCTTATGGAAAAATTGTGTATTATTATCTCCCATCCTATGCCATTTCAATCTTGCCTTTTGTTTCCAAAATTTTTCTTTTTCTTTCTGAGCTCTCAGTAATAGTGCCTTTTTCTGATTTAAATTGATGAGCTCAGATTCAGAAGGGTTTAAATCGTAGAAGGAGCTGCAGTGCCATGCAAATCCTGTGTGTTATCAAATTCATTTCCATACCCCCATTTTAAACTTGAATTTAATTATTTATTTAATCATAAAATTTTATGTTTAACCATAAAATTGAATTTAATATAACTATAAATACTATGCTATGATATCTTATTAAAATAAATAAATATATATATATATCATATATTTTTAAAATATCAATTTTCTACAAATATATTTATCCGTGATGAAAAATATTGATAAATAAGTAATTTTCAAGTCAACTATTAAAAGTTAAAGTGCACAATTTGAAATGAGATTTATTTTTTTAGAAGCTCTTTTTTGTGTTGGTTCGTAGATTATGAGAATTCTTCTTCCCATATAAAGGGATCATCGTCTTTCCTTTGATCATCCTCTCGTGTGGCATTGATTCTCCAACGTATTGCTAGCAACATCAATCGCCATGCACGTGTCATGGAACAATGAAAATTGTAATAAGAAAATGCAAGATATGTTTGGAAAGTTACAATAATGTACAAAAATCACCAATAGTTTCATTCAGTAACTAATAAAACTAGACCAAGCATCAAATGCCCAAAAATGGCACAACCTCGATCAGGATTGGACTTGCTCAGAAATTGACTTCCCATGCCATATATCAAATTTCCCTAACTTTCCAGTATATCTCCATTGAATATCGACAACTAGTAAAATAAAATTGCAAATGTTACGAGTATGCGCACGGGATTCGCACGAACGGTGCACAATTATTTCTAACATAAAGTGTTAAAATAATCATACATTTTGACTGAAAGTGTCAGTTTAACCTTATACATTGAAAAAACTGTCAATCTAACCATCGGACATGGCTTCGGGTTCTGGTCCTTCTCTAGATTGACTCGGATTTCCTGAATCTCCTTGGACACGTTGGAGATAATGGTAGGGTTTTTTGACATCGAAAAAGCTCTGGTGACAAGAAAAAGAGCCCCCGACTATCCTGCAATCTATAGGGAGACTCATTAGATGAGATTTAAATGCAGCAGACTCACTTTAATCATTTCCTAGCCTAAGAACAGATGGTTTATCTACTTCAATTATGCATCTATATAATGGATTTATAAAATTTTAGCTTATTCAATTAACACAAGGTGAAAATTATTATTTTTAATTTATAAAGAAAAAAAGAAAGAACGATGAGACAGAATGTATGTTACCTTGATATAGGAAACTTCTTTAATGGCTTAAACAAGCTTGAGGTGCAACTAGATGATGAGATTGATTTCCCTCTCAAAATAAGGAAGTTGAAGCAATTAGTAACTAATTATTCATTTGATGATTTTGAGGAAACCCTAATTCGCAATTTCACATTGGTGATGATGGTGGCAAGAGTTTCCCCACCCACCGTTCTCTCTGTTGGTATCAGTCTCACCACAATAAGGTCAAAATTTATGTTCAAAATGTTGTTGATCATGGTTGTTGAACACATTTCTTATAAAAGTGAAGCCTACTTGTGTTGATGAAGAAATAAATAATATTCTCATATTCATAATCGCCTTTTGTAGTATTTGATGCCAAGTGTTGCAAGAAGCCGAGTATTTCATCCGGAAGCGAAGTATCCCTCGCCTTCTGAATATGTTTACCATAATACTCACCTCCACCAACAAATCCAACAAAATCCACCACCAACAACTCCTTAAACCTACATGTAAATGATATGCTTATTTCATGTTCATATGATGTGCATTGTGCATGCAGAAAAATAATGCAAAGGACTAGTGTTCATGTAGAAAAATGATGCAAACGGCCCAAAATTAATATGATCTGTATTGAACTTCAACGCATCTCATGAGTATTGCGCTCTTTCAATTCCACTCCATTCGAGTGACTGGTTGTTCCAAGGAATTCTTTCGGATTAACCATAATCAACAACATTTTGAATATATATTTTGACCTTATTGTGGCTAGAATGATACCCACCTAGACCATGGTGGGTGAGGAAAACTCTTGCCATCATCATTGTAAACGTGACACTAACAACTAGGATTTCTTAAGAATCATCAGATTAATAGTTACTTCCTAATTGCTTTAACATTCTTATGTTGAGAGTGAAATCAACCTCATTATCAAACATGGATGATTCTGCACAAGAATTGCATTCTCTTTTTCTTCTTCATACAACTCTTCCAACAACATTCTAGATTTCTGCCACAAGTTTTACATTTATGTTAAATTTAAAAACTCATACATCAGTGTAACCATGCATGCCGCCACATGTATGTCAACACATCTCGGGAGACGTGATATACGTTGGGGAGTGGACTTGTTGATACCTTGGGGGGTTGTAAGTGTTAGAATAAGTCAAATATCGGATTAACGGTCTCATTACTGTGCCTGTGTGCGATCAACGTGCGATTTCACACAGTCATCGTTCTTCTTCTTCACCTCCATTTCTAATTGCTACTGATCTCACCCAATTCTCACTGATACGATTCCATTATTTGCTTGATAGACACATCGGCGGATGATCATGGCATCGCCGACGCCTCCTCCGCCTCCGGATCCTATCCCTAAGCCACTGGTCGCTCGAAGCTTTGCCCAAGCTCTCAACACAAAACAACCCCCCCTCCTCTCGTCCCTTCCGGATACCCCAAACCTACACCCGACAACAGAATACAAGGGAAAGATAGCATATATACTCCCTCCCGAAGAAGGAGAAATCCTAGCTTCACACTACCAGAACGCCCTCGTCGGAAAGTTCATCAGAGGGAAACCGCAGATGGAATCGCTACAACAGTCCTTCAAATCAATAGGTTTTAAATCGAAATTTCAAATTGGTTCTATTGATTATCGTCACGTTTTGATTCGATTTCAGGAAAATGAATACTACCAAAGGTGTTGGATGAAGGGACAGTGGTCAATACAAGGTTACACAATGAAGATGCAGAAATGGACACCAGATTTCTCCCCATCAGTGGAATCTTCGATAGTACCAGTCTGGGTAACATTTCACAAACTACCACTCCACTTCTATAACAACTCTGCTATAATTGGAATCAGTAGTCAGGTAGGAAGGTTTCTTAAGATGGATGCTGCAACAATGGCATTAACTAGACCTTCAGCAATTAAAGTTTGTGTAGAAATAGACTTGTTAGCTCAGCTCCCTAAATCAATTATGGTAGGAATAGGAAACAAGGTAGCTGAATATCCAATAGAGTATGAGGAATTGCCAACATATTGCACTCACTGCAAAATAATTGGTCATAGTAACACAAGCTGCAACTTTTTGCATCCTAATCTGAGGAAAATAGCTAACAAGAAGTTAGAGAATACTGCCACTATTAAGCCGAGAACAGGCCCTCACCCAACAGAGGAAACTAACTTGGGAGGGACATCAGCTCTAACAGTTTCACAAAAGGAAAAGGATGTGCAGAATCAAACAATAAACACAGGAATCTTAACTGACAGTAACATAAATTTCTTTAAGGTAAGTCATAGAAAACGTAATGGTCCTTTTTACTCACTAGATGATATATCTAAGCCAATAACCACATCCATTTGGAGAAAAAAGAACCATTCCCCTACCCATTCCCCCACAATGGAAAAGGAAACAAATAAGAACACAGTTACAATCTCTAATGCCTTCCAATCCTTGGAAGACAGTGATGATGAACAGGTAGAGCAGGAAGGGGAGATTGCAGAGATCTTCCATGAAACAGTTGAGTCACAGGAAGTTACATTATCAATTGATATTAATACTAACCAAAATACTTCCCCTGTGTTTCTAAAAGAACAAGTACAAACGGAGTTGGAAGAGCAAGCACAAAAAGGTTCAGCAGAGGAAAGCTCCAGCATAGAGGATGAACTGAAAGAAAAAACATCAGAAATCTCTAAGAAGGTAAGTTTGGAGAAAGAAAGTGAGCAGTCACAGGCTTAGGTAAGACCCTCAGAGCAGAATCTTTCATCTGTGATTACTAATAACAATGGTAAGTCAGGAGAAAAAGGTAAAAACTCAGCTAAGACTAGTAGAAATCTCAGATCAACACAAAAAGCCAACCCCAAAATTTTTAAATGATAACACACACCATAATTGGGAATGTATTAGTTTGGAATGTAAGGGGAGTTGGTACCTCAATAGATAGACTTAAGATACTGAAACAAAAACATAAGTTAGACATAATGTGCCTAATTGAACCATGGCAAGAAAATCAGAAGATCATTAAGTTTAAATATGACCTTGGATATCAGAATGCTTACTCTGCTCAGAGAGCTGAAATCTGGCTTTTTTGGAACCAGTCTTTTAGCATCTCAGTTTTAAGTGAGACCGATCAGTATGTACAAGTTAATATAATTGATTCTTTATCTTCTCTGAGTTGGAATTGTGTATTTATTTATGCAAGTGTACATAGATCAATCAGAGAATCCTTATGGGAGGACCTAAAGGCAGCTAATCTTCCTCATTCTATTTTTATTGGTGACTTCAACACAGTAGCTTTAGTATCTGAGTATAGAGGGAGGAAGTCAACCCCTAAAAAAAGCATGTAACAATTTAATAATTTTCTAAGGGATCTGGACTTGCATGATATTCCTACTGTAGGTAACTCCTTTACATGGTGCAATAACAGATATAAGGAACGATGTAAAGAGTTAATATTCCAAAGGTTAGATAGGGGACTTTGCTCATTAGACTGGTTTGAAAATTTTCCTAACAACTCAATACATGTTCTAAATAGACTGTCATCGGATCATGCTCCTCTTTTATTATCCATACAATCATCTGAGGAACAAGCCCCTAGACCATTTAGATTTCAGGAGATGTGGACCAGTAGACAGGACTTTCTAAATTTAGTGGAATCTAATTGGAACCTGGACACCCCCTACAGAGGAATGTATAGGATGGTTTATAAATTAAAAAGGCTTAAAAAGGTAATAAAGCAGTGGAATATAACTCACTTTGGTAATGTTGATCAGAATCTGATTCAATATGAGAATAAGGTTAATGATTTGGAAATATCTTTTCAACAAACCCCAACTGATTCCATATTGACAGACCTGAATAACACAAAACAGCTGTTGATGAGGGCTCAAAAGGAGAAAGTAATCTACCTTAGGCAAAAGGCTAGACTGAATTGGTTTAAATATGGTGATGCTAATACTAGTTATTTCCATCACTCAATTAGGGAAAGAAGAACTAAATCTAGAATCAGTAAGATTAGAGATGAAAATGGAATTTGGATCTCTGATCCAACAAAGATTAAAGAGGAAGCAGTTGGATTTTATAAAGCTCTATTTAATGAAGAAGAACCACAGAAGCAAGGAACTTATATGAATCATTTTCTAGCTGAAATACCTGGAGTAATAACTGAACAAGAAAATGATCAACTGTTATCTCCCTTCCTGATCCATGAGCTTAAGTTTGCAGTCTTCAACCTTAATAAACACAGCTCACCTGGTCCTGATGGATATTCTGGTTTTTTCTATACCACCTTCTGGGATAATGTAAAAACAGATTTACTTGAAGCTGCAAATGACTTTCTGAAAAGTGGTAAAATTCCTAAGGCTATTTCTAGTACCTGGCTAGCTTTAATTCCTAAAAGAACAATACCTGTCACTTTCTCAGATTTCAGACCAATAAGTCTTTCAAATTTTATGAACAAGGTTTTTTCCAAGATGATGATGGAAAGGATTAAGCCTTTCATGTCTCAACTAATATCTCCTGAGCAAAGTGCTTTCATGAAAGGGAGGGATATCACAGATAACATAATATTGATGCAAGAAATGACCAGAATGTTAAAAAGGAAATCAAGGAAGCAGAACCTAATCATCAAATTAGATATGCAGAAAGCTTTTGATAGAGTATCATGGTCTTTTCTTAATTCAATTCTCCTTAAATTTGGTTTCCATGGAGTTTTTGTGAACCGGATACTGCAGAACATAGCCTCAGCCCATTTCTCAGTGATAATTAATGGTGTAGCATCAGGATACTTTGCATCAAATAGAGGAATAAAACAGGGAGATCCCCTCTCCCCATTTCTATATAATATACTATCTGAGGCCTTTTCCAGAGGAATTAAAAAACTTTTCAACATAGGTTTTCTGAAAAATTTTGATTTACCTAAGACATGTCCACAGATAACTCACCTAATGTATGCAGATGACACTGCTGTATTTCTCAGTGGAAATAAGGAAAACCTGAAAAGATTTAAAAGATTTCTCAGTGCATATGAGCAAACAACAGGTCAGAAAGTTAATTTTTCTAAATCCAACTTCTATGTTGATCCTGCCACCCCAGCAGATAGAATTCAGACCATAAGAAGGGCATTAGGGATGACTACAGGAGAGTTTCCTTTTCAATACCTAGGTATTCCCATATTCACAGGAAGGAACACTCAGAGATATTACTACCCTATACTGGAGAGATTAGAAAAAAGCATAAATAACTGGAAAAATAAGTGGCTTAGTACAGGGGGGAAGATCATATTAATAAACCATTGCTTTCTTTCAATCCCAACCCACTTGTTTGCTATACTAAGACCTCCTAAGGTAGTTTTGAGGAAGATGGAAAGGATGGCATCTGGTTTGTTCTGGGGTGCAACTGATAGTTCAGAGGCAAGGAAAAAATGGAGAGCTTGGAGTAAAATGAGTATGCCTATACAAGAAAATGGGATAGGGTTTAGAGACCTTCAAGCCACAGTTGACTCATTCTCCTGTAAGTTATGGTGGAAGCTCCAAAAGAACACCACTCAATGGTCTCACCATCTGTGGTCACTACCTGTCTCCTATAAGACATCTCAGGTATGGAAGAGAATCTGCTCCATTACTGAAAAAACAAATATATTGACTAGAGTAATTCATGGAAAAGGGGAATGCTCCTTCTGGAACGCAAATTGGTCAGGAGAAGGTGCTTTATATTATGAATGGCCTGAGGATGTGGAACTTCCCTTCCCTGATATCACCTTAAGCACCTTCATCCTGAACAAAGACTCTAATCTTCCTTCTCTAGAGCCACATTTGGCTACCAATATAGTTACAATATTGCAGGAGGTAGCCATCAAGAATTCACATGAGGACAGACTGATTTGGGAACCTTCAATGGATGGGAATTTTTCAGTCAGTTCAACTTACAAGATTCTGAGGCAGAGGGGTACAAGCATCAGAAGTTTACACAAGGTATGGTCAAATTTCATACCAGTTAAAATGTCTATATTAATTTGGAGAGCTTTGAATGGAATTTTGCCTTTTGAAAATGTTCTATGTAAGCTTGGTTTTTCACTAGCCTCTAAATGCCCCTTGTGCCCGAACCACTCGGATTCAATCAACCACTTTTTTAACTCATGTCACCAGGCAACTGCAGTGTGGAAAAAAGTTAATAGCCTTCTGAATTTACATCCACTTGGTTTTAGGAGTTTCAGTCATTTAGTTGATCACTATCTCTCCATTAAGGTAGGGTCTAAGAATCTGAATCATGTATACATAGCTGCACTCATTGTTACAACATGGTCTCTTTGGACGCATAGGAACAAACTACTATATGAAAATCTTGCTTTTTCAGTAGATGCATGTTTTCAGAATATTAAGGACCTGTTGTTCATAATTTTCACTGCAAATCCGTTGAAAGGAAGTCCTGACAAACATAAGAAACTAATTCAGGCAGGAATCATTCCTAGCATAACTCTAAAAAGGAAGAAAGAAATCTCAATTTCAGCAGTTAAATGGGAAAAACCAACAAATGGTCTTAAGTTGAACACGGATGCTTCATGGGTAAAAGGGGGGAGACTCTTCTTGTGCTGTAATAATTAGAGATTGGAGGGGAGATGTGAAACTAATGAGAGTTAAAACCTTTAAATCAGACTCCCCTCTGCAAGCAGAGCTGGAAGGTATTATTTTTGCATATCAAATCTGCTTAGAAATGGATATTAGAGGTAGTATACTAGAGTCAGATTGTCAGCATGCAATAAGAGCAATACATGATCCTTATTCTGGCTCATGGAGACTATTTTCTCTTTACTATCATCTGCATGAGATGCATACAGAAAACCAAATCCAATATGTCCCTAGGGAAGCAAACACGGTGGCTGATTTTTTGGCAAAATATGCTAGGGAGAATTCCATAAATGGAGATTTAAACTCAGGCAATACTCCATCTTTCCTAAAAGGCTTGATTATGCTAGATAAAAATGGAGTTCATGGGGTCAGAATAGGAACAGCAAGTGGTAACATAATCCACACATAATATGTTTTCTCGGGCACATGTTTTCTACAGGAACAGAGACTGCTTCTTTCTTGTTTCCTTCATTGCAGATTAATAGGCTGAGGAGGAAGAGGGTTAACCAGAGTATGACCATTGGCAGAACGGTGACACATTGGAATGTACGGTGACACATGGCAGTAAAGATCGGACGAAATGGAGAACAACTCAGGAAGATTAGTGGCTGGCCACCCTCAAAGGATTTTCCAAAGTAAAAGCTACCATATAGCATTGGCAAAGGTTTCACGAAGACTTAGAGGATAGGCTTATGGCTTAGGTTAAGGTTGTCTCTGACTGACTTGTGTCTTGTCTTTCGATTCACTAACAAGTTCGAGCGCCAACTACCTAGCCATTAGTATTTGTAATCCTCTAGTTCTACTCAAGGTATCTTCAACTATTTTGGAAGCAACAAGGTGTTGCTTTAAGAGCAATATGCTCTCACATTGTAAACAAACTAAGCCTCGGCTTCTTTATTGTTTCTTAAAGGTTTGGGAAGCCTAATACAACTTTCCTCCATCTCAGGATGGTTTAATTTAAAAAAAAAATTTGATCTAGTTTGGATAGAGTTGTTGACTAGACTAGAGTCATACTAGTACTAGCAGTCCGTTTGGCAGCCTCTCTCTGTATCTCTATCTCTCTCTCTTTTTTCGGCCACACAATAACCTAATTCCGGTAAATTTGTTTTCAAATTCCGGCAAATTCCATCCAAATTACGGTGACTCTGGCAGTGATTCTTTTCATCCTCGGCAGTCTTCAGCTGTGACTTTCCATATTTGGCGAATTCAAGCTCCAATTTTTTGGAATCTCCGTCCCTAGTGGACATCTTCTCCAGCTTATCTTCTCAGTGTATATATAAAAACCCGTTGACTTCACACATTGTGCATCAACCTTCTAGTATCTCTACTAATAATGTTTTCCTTTTTTTGCTGAAAAACACACAATAACATTCATTTTCTTGGAGTATTTATAGTTATTGCACATTATTTTATTTCAAGTCAAAAACTTTTCAGAGCAGAAACTAAAAACATTTCTAAGTTAGGGTTCACACATTATTATATTCAAATAATAAAAGCATGTTTATGTGATAAAATGCTTCGAATTCTGATTACTAGGAGTTGCAGTGCCATGAAAATCCTGTGTGTTATCAATTCATTTCCATTCCCCCATTTTAAACTTGAATTTAACTATTTATTTAATCATAAAATTTTATGTTAACTATAAAATTGAAATTAATATAACTATAAATACTATGCTATGATATCTTATTAAAATAAATAAATATATATATATATCATATATTTTTAAAATATCAATTTTCTACAAATTATATTTATCCGTGACGAAAAATATTAATAAATAAGCAATTTTCAAGTCAACTATTAAAAGTTAAATTGCACAATTTGAAATGAGATTTTTTTAGAAGCTCTTTTTTTGGGTTGGTTCATAGATTATGAGAATTCTTCTTCCTATATAAACGGATCATCGTCTTTCCTTTGATCATCCTCTCGTGCGGCATTAATTCTCCAACGTATTGCTAGCAACATCAATCGCCATGCATGTGTCTTGGAACAATGAAAATTGTAATCAGAAAATGCAAGATATGTTTGGAATGTTACAATAATGTACAAAAATCACCAATAGTTACCTTCAGTAACTAATAAAAGTAGACCAAGCATCAAAAGCCGGAAAATGGCACAACCTCGATCAGGATTGGACTTGCTCAGAAATTGACTTCTCACGCCATATATCAAATTTCCCTAATTTTCCAGTATATCTCCATTGAATATCGACAACTAGTAAAATAAAATTGCAACAGTTACGAGTATGCATACGGGATTCGCACGAACAGTGCACAGTTCTTTCTAACATAAAGTATTAAAATAATCATACATTTTAACTGAAAGTGTCAGTATAACCTTATACATTGAAAAAAAATATCAATCTAACCTTCGAACTTGGCTTCAGGTTCCGGTCCTTCTCTAAATTGACTCGGATTTCCTGAATCTCCTTGGACACATTGGGGATAATGGTGGGGTTTTTCGACATCGAAAAAGCTCTGGTGACCAAAAATATAGCCCTCGACTAGCCTGCCATCTACAGGGAGACTCACTAGATGAGATTTAAATGCAGAAGACTCACTTTAATCATTTCCTAGCCTAAGAACTGATGGTTTATCTTCTTCAATTATTCCTCTATATCATGGATCTATAAAGTTTTATCTTATTCAATTAACACAAGGTGAAAATTATTATTTTTAATTTATAAAGAAAAAAAGAAAGAATGATGAGACAGAATGTATGTTACCTTGATATAACCAACTTCTTTAATGGCTTAAACAAGCTTCAGGTGCAACTTGATGATGAGATTGATTTCCCTCTCAAAATAAGGAAGTTGAAGAAATTAGTAATTAATTATTCATTTGATGATTTTGAGGAAACCCTAGTTCGCAATGTCACATTGATGATGATGGTGGAAAGAGTTTCCCCACCCACCGTTCTCTCTGTTGGTATCAGTGTCACCACAATAAGGTCAAAATTTATGCTCAAAATGTTGTTGATCTTAGTTGTTAAACACATTTCTTATAAAAGTGAAGCCTACTTGTGTTGATGAAGAAAGAAATAATATTCTCATATTCATAACTGCTTTTTGTAGGGTTTTCTACGAACTGCTGCAAGAAGCCGAGCATTTCATCCTGAAACAAAGTATCTCTCGCCTTCTGAATATGCTAACTATAATACTCACCTCCACCAACAAATCCACCAAAATCCACTACCAACAACTCCTCAACCTTGCACGTAAATGATATACTTATTTCATGTTTATATGATGTGCAATGTGCATGCAGAAGAATAATGCAAATGACTGGTGTTCATGTAGAAAAATGATGCAAAATGGCTCAAAATTAATACGATCAGTAAACATTACAGTCTATGAGGGTTGCACTCCTCAACTCATCAGTATCGCATGAGGGTTGCACTCTTTCAATTCCACTCCATTCGATTGACTAGTTGTGCAAGGAAATTCTTTCGGATTAACCATAATCAACAACATTTTGAATATATATTTTGACCTTATTGTGGCATGAATGATACCCACCTAGACCATGGTGGGTGAGGAAAACTCTTTCCATCATCATTTTAAATGTGACACTGACAACTAGGGTTTCTTAAGAATCATCCGATGAATAGTAACTTCCTAATTGCTTCAACTTTCTTATCTTGAGAGTGAAATCAACAACATTATAAAACATGGACAATTCTTCAAAAGAATTGCATTCTATTTTTCTTCTTCATACAACGCTTCCAACAATATTCTAGATTTCTAGCACACGTTTTACATTTATGTTAAATTTGAAAACTCATACATCAAGTGTAACCATGCATGCCGCCACTTGTAAGTCAACATACCTCGGGAGACTCGATATACGTTAAGAACTGGACTTTTTGGTACCTTGAGGGAGTTGATAGTGTTAGAATAAGTCAAGTATCTAATTAAATTTGATCTATTTTCGATAGAGTTTTTGACTAGACTAGAGTCATACTAGTACTAGCATTCCATTCGGCAGCCTCTCTCTCTCTCTATCTCTCTCTCTTTTTTTCGGCCACACAATCACCTAATTCCAGCAAATTTCCTTTCAAATTTTGGCAAATTCCATCCAAATTCCGGTGACTCTGGGAGTGATTCATTCCCTCCTCGACAGTCTTCAGCGGTGACTTTCCATGTTTGGCGAGTTCAAGCTCCAATTTTTCGGAATCTCCTTCCCTAGTGGCCATCTTCTCCAGCCTATCTTCTCAGTGTATATGGAAAAACCCACTGTTGACTACAAGTATTTGCTCCATCCGAATTATGTTTTTCACTTACGGAAGGCCATTTATGGTCCTAAGGAAGCAGCTCGAGCATGGTTTCAATGATTCAGCACTTATTTGACTCAGCTCGGTTTCCAGTGCAGCTTCGCCAACTCCCCAATTAAGATAGTATTTATAGGCCCTAATTGCGGATAACTACTAGAAAGTAGCTAGAGGCAAGTCGGGGTCGTCCCTTCTTCGTGATTTGTGTGTAGGTCACTCATCTCCTATACGTTTATACTGTGATAGTCAGGAAGCTCTTCATATTGCAGCCAATCATATGTTTCATAAGCGCACGAAGCACATTGAGATTGAGTGTCATTTTGTTCGTGATTCGGTATTGTTTGGTGCAGTACTTACTCATCATATTCGCACTTCCAATCAACCTCCAGATATTTTGTTATATTCTGTGTATAACTTGTTCAATAGAATCATTTTCCTTTTGTGATTTTGTACATGGTGCATATATATGGCACCCTTGTATCATTAATAAGATCAACCGTTCATATTTTACAACAACTAAATCGAGTTATCATCATGAACACAATGATCTAATCAATAAGGTTGAAAAACAAAACTAATTTGTGGAGACAAATCTCACACTTATTGAATAAAAAAATATAAATTAAAATAAACTGCTGTTCCCCACCTCCTCTAATGGGAAGATGGAGAAAAGAAAATCGAAGAAGGAGTGCCGCACGATTTCAGAAAGGCTGCGCAAGGTTTTTAGAAGTAATCAAGGAATTTAATCAGCACATTTTACATACAAAAGAAAACTCAATCCATGGGGTACTGGTGCAATTGAACACATGCAAGGGCAATAAAGAAACTAAATGAGGATTCTTTATAAATCTATTTTTATGGTGTTATAAATAGAAAAGTGAGCGATTATAATAAGCTAAAACCAAACTAAATAACACTATCACTTTATTTTATAGCATGTTCTTCAATCAATACATATTTAATCGACACATAAATCATATTTCTCAACGCCATTCTCTCTCTAGGCTTCAACCAACACCTTTGCGTACTCACTCTCTAATATTGCGTCACTTTTTTTCTTCAATTGTGTTCCCATAAACAACGATTTATTTTAATTTATATATTTTTTATTTAATAAGTGTGAGATTTATCTCCACATATTTATTTTTTCTGCAACTTAATCGATTAGATCGTTGTGTTCATGATGATAACTCGATTTAGTTGTTCACACTGATGTATTGTTCTCGATCTACTTGTTCAGAACGTGTGTTCGCAATTTTGTTTATAGTTTTATTTTTGCGTTTCCATTAATTTGGGTTCTCCATATCTGTGTTTTTAAAAGTGTTTACAAGTTGAACAACATAGATCGTTGTTCGATCAAGTAGTGTTATAGTTGTAGAAGATTCATTTTTGGCGCAGTGATATTGATGCGTGATACGCTCCTCTTGTCCAATTAGTCATGAATTTCACGGGAAGCCTGTTAATATCTCCGAGGGCGATGTTACATTTTTTCATTTGATCTCTGGTCTGTAATAGTTGTTGTCCATCAATCACTCAAGCACTCAAGCCATCGAGCACTGCAGACCTCGAGCACTCGACCAGTGTAGCACTCAAGCACTCGAGTCCTCGAAACATCGAGCCTTGGAGCCATCGAGCACTGGATACATCGAACACTTAGGCACTCAAGTCCTCGAGCCTAGGAGGTTTTGCCATGTATCCCTCAAGAACTCAAGCTCTCGAGTCCTGCCAGCCTCGAACCATCAGGCACTCAAACTATCGAGCACTCAAACACTCAAGCCCTTGAACCTTCAAGTCTTGAACACTAGATACCTTGGAGCCCTCGAGCACTCAAGCACTCGAGCACTCGAACTATTGAGCCTTGTCAACATCGAGCACTGGATACCTCAAACTACGAAGCTCTCGAGCCCTCACTCTCGAGAACTGGAGCCCTCGAGCATTCAGGTACTCGAGCCCTAAAACTAATGATCCTTGGTGTCCTCGATCAATGGATACCTCAAACAATCAAGCTCCCGAGCCCTCGAGCCTAGAAGGCCTCGAGCACTGGGTTACTTGAGCACTCAAGCTCCCGAGTCATACCGCCCTTGAGCCTTCAGGCATTCGAACCATCGAGCACTCAAGCATTCGTCCCATCGAACCATCGAACCTCGACCCCTCGAGACCTTGAGCCAGCAAGTACTAACTCCTCTACTTCTGAATCACTAATCCACTAGTTTAGATCATTCTTTTGAGGGCAACGAGGTTTCCCTATCGATGTAATATTCCAAAACATCATTGTACATCTTTTGGTTTCTTAATAGGCTTGGGGAACCTAATAAATATCCCCCACGTTAGGGTGCATGCATTTAAAAAAAAGTACATTCTAAACTTACAGTACTTAAAAATATACTAATTAATGATTCCTTGGGTTTTTCTTGTACCCTAAAATCACATTAGATATAGTAATGATGATCCGGGTGCTCCACTTTTATCATAATATCAATTAAGTTTGCACCCAAACACATCCGCACCAATTATCCGCATACTTAACATATCAGTCAGGATGAAAAAAATTGCAAGGGCCAAAATATTGGACAAAGAGACTGTAATGTTTACTAATAAAAACTTAAAGGATTGCATAAAATAATTCATAGAATTCAACATAAGAAATTTTTAAAAATCAAATAATCAAATACTCTAAACAATTCATTAGCTCACATTGCTAGTTTCTTGGATAAAGTATAACTTCATTACTATTTTTTTCAAACTTCTATTTAAAATTACCTCAAACTATCACATTGTATTTGTCACCTTTGTGCCATGCTGACCTACATGTGGAAGCATGCATGGTTACAATGGATGTGTGAGTTTTTAAATTTAACGCATAGGTAAAACTTGTGCTAGAAATCAGGAATGATTTTGGATGAGTTCGATTTAGAATATGAACAAGAAAACGAGAGTGCAATTCTTGTGCAGAATTTGCCATGTATGATGATGAGGTTGATTTCTCTATGAAGAAAAGGATGTTGAAGCAATTAGGAACTAATTACTCATCTAATGAATATGAGGAAACCCCAGTTGGCAATGTCACATTGATTATGATGGTGGCAAGAGTTCCCCACCTACCATGCTCAAGGTAGGTATTAGTCATGCCACAATAAGGTCAAAAAAATATGTTCTAAATGTTGTTGATCATGGTTAATCCTGAAGAATTCCATACATGGCACAACTAGCTGCTCGAGTGGAATGGAAATGAAAGAGCACAATTCTCATCATCAGATGCCTTAAAGTTTAGTGCGGATGAGATTACAAATCAATTTTCTGAGCCTTTGCCTTATTCATTTGCATGCACACCAACCATTTGCATCATTCTTCTGCACGCACATGGCACGTTATATGAACATGAAATAAACTTATCATTTACATGCAAGAGGCAGAATACTATTAAGAATTCAAACAATTAGTGTGCAATATTGATGCTAAAAACACCAAACTAAATCATTATCAAACTCAAATATAGCATGATCAGCGAGTGTACTATATGTGACCATATAGAATCTCAAGCCCGTTGGAACCGATGATTCTCGATACTGGGAAGATCTTGCACCAGAATTACTTGGGATGATATTCGAACCTCTCTCTTTACTAGAGATGTGCGTTCTATGTTATCCTAGAAATCAGACAGCGACCAGCGGCTCACATCTATTATAAATCTCACATTCAGTCGATGGATGTGACAGTAGCAGGTCCCATTTCCTCAAACTAGCCTTCCAACTTCTTTGCCCCCGGTTCCATTTGGTAAAATACGAAAGTACATAAACTGAGAGTTGTTAGAGGGAAAATACTCAAAATGTGTCTTTCCTTCCCCGGTTCCCCAGGCACCCCTATGAAAATCGTTCCATCCCAGTACCCGCATATCCAATGCCTACTTTTTTCCCTCCAAGATAATGAATTGAGGGCCTCCTCCGAGATCAATTACAATCTAGTAGTTCCAAGAAGACAGGTCGTTATCTAATAGAATGCTTCCATTTTTTATCACTTGGAGTCGCGGTGTTGTACAACAATGTGAACCTATGCTCCAACGTGTATTGTATGCAAAAAGCACCATACAAATGTCATGAAAATATAATTAATAAATAAAATTAGAAAATGCAATGTATATTTTTTGAAAGTCATAAAACCACCCAATAATGCCTTTCAATGGCTACTAAAACTCGATCACCAATCGCCCAAAAATGGCACTATCAGGCTTGCTAAGATATTGACTTCCCACATTGTGTATCAACCTTCTAGTATCTCTACTGACAATGTTTTCCTTGTTTGGTTGAAGAACACATAATAACATTCATTTTCCTGGAGTATGTTTAGGTATTACACATTATTTTCTTTGAAGTCAAAACCATTCAGAGCGATAACTAAAAATATTTCTGAGTTAGGGTTTACACATTATTAGAGTCAAATAATAAAAGCATGCCTCTGTGATAATATGCTTCGAATTCTGATTACTAGGAGCTGCAGTTCCATGCGAATCCTGTGTGTTATCAATTTCATTTCCATTCCCCCATTTTAAACTTGAATTTTACTATTTATTTTATCATAAAATTTTAAGTTTAACTATAAAATTGAATTTAATATAAGTATAAATACTATGGTATGATATCTTATTAAAATAAATAAATAAATATATATATATATATCATATATTTTTAAAATATCAATTTTCTACAAATTTTATTTATCTGTGATGAAAAATATTAATAAATAAGCAATTTTCAAGCCAATTATTAAAAGTTAAAGTGCACAATTTAAAATGAAATTTATTTTTTTAGAAGCTCTTTTTTTGGGGTGGTTCGTAGATTATAAGAATTCTTCTTCCCATATAAAGGGATCATCGTCTTTTCTTTGATCATCCTATCGTGCGGCATTGATTGTCCAACGTATTGCGAGCAACATCAATCACCATGCATGTGTCCTGGAACAATAAAAATGTAATCAGAAAATACAAGATATGTTTGGAAAGTTACAATAATGTACAAAAATCACCAATAGTTTCATTCAATAACTAATAAAACTAGCCCAAGCATTAAACGCCCGAAAATAGTACAACCTCGATCAGGATTGGACTTGCTTAGAAATTGACTTCTCACGCTAGATTTCAAATTTCCCTAACTTTCCAGTATATCTCCATTGAATATCGACAACTAGTAAAATAAAATTGCAATGGTTACGAGTATTCACAAGGGATTTGCATGAACAGTGCACAAATCTTTCTAACATAAAGTGTTAAAATAACCATACCTTTTAACTGAAAGTGTCAGAATAACCGTATACATTTAAAAATTGTCAATCAAACCTTCGGACTTGGCTTCGGGTTTCGGTCATTCTCTAGATTGACTCGGATTTCCTGAATCTCCTTGGACATGTTGGGGATAATGGTGGGGTTCGCGACATCAACAAGGATCTGGTGACCAAAAATGAGCCCTCGACTGTCCTGCCATCTACTGGGAGACTCACTAGATGAGATTTAAATGCAGTAGACTCACTTTAATCGTTTCCTAGCCTAAGAACATATGTTTTATCTTGTTCAATTATTCATCTATATCATTGATCTATTAAATTTTATCTTATTCAATTAACACAAGGTGAAAATTATTATTTTTAATTTATAAAGAAAAAAAGAAACAACGATGAGACAGAATGTATGTTACCTTGATATAGCCAACTTCTTTAATGGCTTAAACAAGCTTGAGGTTCAACTAGATGATGAGATTGATTTCCCTCTCCAAATAAGGAAGTTGAAGTAATTAGTAACTAATTATTCATTTGATGATTTTGAGGAAACCCTAGTTCGCAATGTCACATTGATGATGATGGTGGCAAGAGTTTCACCACCCACCGTTCTCTCTGTTGGTATCAGTCTCACCACAATAAGGTCAAAATTTATGTTCAAAATGTTGTTGATCATGGTTGTTAAGAAAATTTCTTATAAAAGTGAAGCCTACTTGTGTTGATGAAGAAAGAAATAATATTCTCATATTCATAACCGTCTTTTGTAGGGTTTGCTGCCAACTGTTGCAAGAAGCCGAGCATTTCATCCAGAAGTGAAGTATCCCCCGCCTTCTGAATATGCTAACCATAATACTCACCTCCACCAACAAATCCACCAAAATCCACCACCAACAACTCCTCAACCCTGCACATAAATGATATGCTTATTTCATGTTCATATGATGTGCAATGTGTATACAAAAGAATAATGCAAATGACTAGTGTTCGTGTAGAAAAATGATACAAATTGCCCAAAATTAATATGGTCAGTATTTAAATTCAACGCATCTCATTAGGATTACGCTCTTTCAATTCCACTCCATTCGAGCGACTGGTTGTGCTAGGTAATTCTTCCGGATTAACCATAATCAATAAAATTTTGAATATGTATTTTGATCTTACTGTGGCTAGAATGATACCCACCCAGACCATGGTGGGTGAGGAAAATCTCTTGTCATTATCATTGTAAATGTGACACTGAGAACTAGGGTTTCTTAAGATCATCAGATGAATAATTACTTCCTAATTACTTTAACTTTCTTATCTTGAGAGTGAAATTAACCTCATTATCAAACATGGACGATTCTGCACAAGAATTGCATTCTCTTTTTCTTCTTCATACAACTCTTCCAACAACATTCCAGATTTCTGGGACAAGTTTTACATTTATGTTAAATGTAAAAACTCATACATCAAGTGTAACCATATGTAATTCAACACACCTCGGGACAAATGATATATATTGAGGAGTGGACTTTTTGATACCTTGAGGGAGTTGATAGTATTAGTATAAGTTAAGTATCTAATTAAATTTGATCTATTTTGGATAGATTTGTTGACTAGACTAGAGTCATACTAGTACTAGCATTCCGTTCGACAACCCCTCTCTCTTTTTCGGCCACACTACCACCTAATTCCGGAAAATTTCCTTTCAAATTCCGGAAAATTCCATGCACATTCTGGTGACTCTGGCAGTGAATCTTTCCATCCTCAGTGGTCTTCAGCTGTGACTTTCCATCTTCGGTGAGTTCAAGCTCCAATTATTCGACATCACCTTCCCCAGTGGCCATCTTCTCCAGCCTTTCTTCTCAGTATGTATGGCACAACCCGTTGACTACAAGGATTCGCTCCATCCAAATTACATTTTTCACTTACGGAAGGCCATTTATGGTCTTAACGAAGCAACTCGAGCATGGTTTCAATGATTCAGCAATTATTTGACTCAGATCTGTTTCTTGTGCATCTTCGCCAATTCCCCGATTAAGATAGTATTTATAGGCCCTGATTGCGGATAACTACTAGAAAGTAGCTAGTGGCAAGTCGATGTCGTCCCTTGTTTGTGATTTTTGCGTAGGCCACTCATCTCCTATACATTCATACTGTGATAATCAGGAAGCTCTTCATATTGCAGCCAATCCTGTGTTTCATTAGTGCACGAAGCACATTGAGATTGGCAGTCAGTTTATTCGTGATTTGGTACAGTTTGGTGCAGTAGTTACTCATCATATTAGCACTTCCGATCAACTTGCAGATTAATTTATTAAGGCTCTTGGATGACAGTCATTTCAGACTCTTCTTTGCAAGTTGGGCATTCATGAATAACATGCTCCAACTTGAGGATGAGTGTTAAGGAGATATTTTGCTATATTCTGTGTATAACTTGTACGATAGAATCATTTTCCTTTTGTAATTTTGTACATGTTGCATATATATAGCACCGTTGTATCATTAATAAGATCAACCGTTCACATTTTACAACAACTAAATCTAGTTATCATCATGAACACAATGATCTAATCAATTAGGGTATAGAACAAAGCTAATTTTTGGAGATAAATCTCACACTTATTGAATAAAAAAAACATATTTCTCAACCCCATTCTCTCTCTAGGTTTCTTTAAAAACCTTGTGCACTCACTCTCTAATATTGCGGCACTTTTTTTTCTTCAATCATTTTTCTCCATCTTCCCATTAGAAGAGATGGGAAAAACCGATTTATTTTAATTTATATGTATGTTATTTAATAAGTGTGATATTTATCTCCACAAATTAGTTTATTCTTCAACCTGATCGATTAGATCGTTGTGTTCTTGTTGCTAACTCGATTTAGTTGTTCATGTTGATCTATTGTTCTCGATCTACTTGTTCAGATCGTGTGTTCGCAATTTTGTTTGTAGTTTTTTTAGGGCTTCCATTAATTTTGGTTCGTTAAATCTGTGTTTTTAAGGTATTTACAAATTGGACAACATAGATCGTGGTTGGATCAAGTGGTGTTACAGTTGTAGAAGATCCCTTTTTGGTGCAGTGATATTGAAGCATTATAAGCTCCTCTCTGCCAAGTAGTCATGATTTTAACGGGAAGCCTGTTAATATCTCTGAGGGCGATGTTATAATTTTTCATTGGATCTATGATTTTTAATAGTATAGACGATCAGTCTGATTGGCATGTAATTTGAATATCCTTAGAATATATTGGTTATTGCTAGAGGTTAGTTCGGCTAGATGTCAATTCCACTTATTGTAATCGTCGGTGGGTGTTTTTTCCCATCATCTTGGAATGAATGATTTTTCAAAGAAAAATAAACTAAATGAGTATTCAGTCTCACATATACTCCATCGGTCCCACTTGTTTTTGCACTTTTGCTTTTTGCACATTGTCCAAGACACAAGTTTGACAATTAATATCTTTATTTACGTATAATAACGACAAATAAAAGTTTAATATTTAGAAACTACTTGTTATAACGAAATGATAATATTATTGTTCATATATCTATTCAAATATGCAGTCAAAATTTGATAGAGAATAGTATAAAAAAGCAAAAGTGCAAATACAACTGAAACGGAAGGAGTACATTTTAAACTTACAGTAGTTGAACAAATATTAATTAATGATTCTTTGGGTTTTACTTGTAACCTAAAATCACATTAGATATAGTAGTAATGATCTGGGTGCTCAACTTTTTTCATAATATCAATCAAGTTTGAACCCATACACATCCGCACCAATTACCAGCATACTTAACATATCAGTCAGGATGAAAAAGTTGCAAGGGCCAAAAAATTGGACAAAGAGACTGTAATGTTTACTAATGAAAAAAAAAAGGATTGCCGATGTGGGTTAATTATGTTATTTATTTTATTGGGATTAATTGTGATTTTTAGGATTAATGTGCACTTTAAGTGTTTTATTTGTAACAGATCACATTTTTCGGGTTCAAAAGCAATTTGGAGGAGAGTAAGAAACATTGGGCAATTATAGAAATGAAGCAGTCAAATGGAGAGCAGAACCGTGGCAGCTATTTTTGGGTTGAATTAAGAAGGTAATTATGGAAGCTATTTTGGAAATATATTGGGTTGAATTAAGAAGATAATTGTAGAGATATGGTGGAGATATTTCAGATCTTATCTTTTAAGAATCAGAATTTAAATTGGAAAATGATTGTAAATGATTTGGATTGATTTGGAGAATGGCTGGGTATAAAGCAGAAAGGGAAGCCAGCTGAGGGGGGACAGTTTTTAGTTTCATCATTCCTGGCAAGAGACAGATTTCAGAGTTTAAGTTTAGTTCTTATTTTTTTTAGCTCCAGAAATTAAGATTGTTTCTTTTGTTTCCTGCGCAGAAGCAATACACCAACAATTATTCGGTTTCAATTGTTTCAGCGCCAGCATTCAACAACAAGTTGTTTTTCTTGTTATTTGATTTGTTAAGCATGTTTTGTTTTTATATTAGTTGTTTATTTATTTTAATTATTATGAGTAGCTAATCCATATATCGGCAGAGAATACCAAATGTTAGTTTATAAAGCGTGAGGGCTAATTGCATTTTAATTGATTCTTCCATGTTCTCGATTGTTCTTGGTTGAATTTATTTCTAATATGTTTAAGCCTGATCAACTTAAATATTTTTAGAATACTGCTATCTAATTTCTGCCAATACGTAATCGTTGGATGAGATTAGTAAGTAGCACAATCTTGTGAAAAATAACTAACTAGCCAAGACTGTAATAGAAAGATAGGAAATAATTGAAACGCGTGTTGCTATTTTCTTTAACTTGGGTAATTGCTTTGTCGGGTTCTTTTAATACTTAATGCTATCAAAATGTGTTCTGGTTTAGTGAATATTTTCTGGGAACATTTTGATAAGGAAAACAGTTAATTAATTATAATTAGTTGACTTTCGATAAAGTAAGAAACAATTGGGGGGTTAAGAGTACCTACTTCCCTATAACCGGTAGATGTGTAGGAATTGATTCATTATTGCGCCTATGATCAATAATAACTAGTATTAGTTATTCTTAGCCGATATCATTCACTTATATATTTATTTCTCATATTTTAAAAACGCTGTCAATTGCATTTTTAGAGTTAGTAAAATCATTATATTTAAGGCGTGGTGACATCATCAAAAAAGTTTTCACAAATAGTTGAAAAATAATTATTGATTATTGCTTTTGCTC
Organism: Rubia yunnanensis; assembly: GCA_037428765.1. Taxonomy (NCBI): domain Eukaryota; kingdom Viridiplantae; phylum Streptophyta; class Magnoliopsida; order Gentianales; family Rubiaceae; genus Rubia; species Rubia yunnanensis. The sequence continues at coordinate 124,921,094 of CM075061.1, read as the reverse complement.
CTCGTGGGATCGACCCTGCTTTACCATTGTACTAATTAGTATTAATCTGAATTTGCAAGTTATTTGGCGAGTTAAACGATGCTCACCAAATTGGCGCCGCTGCCGGGGAGCAGTTAGTCAATTTCTATATAAATTGTTTTTTACTAATATGTGTGTTACTGTGCTTAGTTTATGAGCGGATCATCCAGGATGAATTTAATATTCAACCCAGAAGTTGAAAAAGACAGCCAAGCAGAAGAGAAAGCGAACAAAGACACAGAAAACAGTTTCTGCAGAAACCCTTCGGTTTGGCCAAACTGAACCCATCGCAATTTCAGCAACTACCATTGATTCGGGAACTGACATTGAGATGGATGGAGCTGACCGAAATCGGAATCCTAGGCAGAACCCAAAAAACCCATACATGTGGGAACTTACCGGTCATAGTGAAGATGACCCCCCACTCCCATTCAGTTGCCAGAGACCAAAAATCCTATTGAAATCAAGTTGGCGTTCCTGAACGTACTCCCGAAGTTCCACGGGAGAAGCACTAAAGACCGTTACAATTTTCTGAGCAAATTTATCAAGATTTGTTAGGTTCAGAAGAGGCCATCCACCGTGAAGGAAGATCAATTCAAATTGGTGGCATTCCCATTCAATTTGACAGGAGCATCAAATCAGTGGTTTTCGAGACTCCATTGCGATATGGGCAGAATTGAAGATATTGTTCTTGGAGTACTACTTTCCATCCACAACAATAGATGCCTTGAAAAAGGAGATCACAAGCATGAAGCAATAGTATGATGAGCCATTGAGTATGTTTGGGCTAAGGTTCAGGAAGTTGGTGGACAGTTTCCCTAATCACCGAATGACGGAAGGTCAGTTGCTTCAATGCTTCTACCAAGGGATGACATCCAGCAACAAGGACTTGGTGAACTCTTTCATTAGTGGTGTATTTTCTCACCTTCGAGTGAATGAAGCTAAAGAGATCATCAAAAGGTTGGTGGACTCTAAAAAGGAGTATGATCAACAGGAGGTACGAATCTTGAAGAAGGTGGCACAGACATCCACTTCTGAAAAAGATGAGATCAAGGAAAGGATGAAAAGAATGGAGAAAATGCTATCCAAGGTCAGTGACAAGGTTGCGTCTGTACAAGAAGGGCCTTGCGATACGTGTGGAGCAGTCAAGCATACGACGTCGCAATGCATTCTTATTATGGGAGAGATACCTGTTCAAGAAAATGCTATGGGAAATTTCAATGAGAGACAACAAAAAGGTGGAACATATCCCCAAAATTTAAATCCAAGGTATAGGGATCACCCTAACTTCCAGTGGAGAGAACAAGGTCCCCCTCCGCAGCAGCCCACTAATGCAACGAGAAGCTCTGGGTTTTCCCCAGCCCTAGGAAGGAGGTCAAGAGAGATCCTTGAATGAGAAGATGGATATGCTGATAGATATGATGGTGAAGCAATTCAAGAAGACCGAATCAACGTTGGAAGAGCATACTCGGCAAATCACCCAACTATCAAATTCTCTGAATGAACTGAGGATGAAGCAATCCGGAGGATTGCCCTCGCAGGTCCAAGTGAACCCTTATGAGATGGCGAATCAGGTCACGCTCAGAAGTGGAAAGATAGTTAGTATGCTGCCATTGGAATTCGCAAACAAAGAAGTGAACCAGTTCACTGACGGAGGCCGGTTTGGCCAAACTGAACCCTGTGGAAGAAATTTAGAATTAAGTAACGGAGGAAAAAGGCAATGAAACCACCACAAACATTGAGAATCCTGAGCATACTGAGACCCAAGGTAAAGGTAAATCCAAGGTAACATCTGAGGTAGGTAAGAGGTTGAGTTTACATGATCCTTCACATAAAATATTTCCTCCTTTCCCTCGTAGATTAGAAAAGAAAAAGGAAGAGCCTTTGGATTTTATATCGATCTTTGGAAAAATGGATACTAACCTTCCTTTCTTGCAGGCTATAAAGTTACCTCCAGTTAGCAAATTCATGAAAGATTTCATTGCAGGGAAGCCAAAGGATTCGAGCAAAATAATAATGGGTGAATCTGTGTCTGCAGTAATTCAAACGAAATTGCCACCCAAGTGCAAGGACCCAGGTATTTTTTCCTTACCTTGTTATATTGGAGATAAGAAGATTGATGTTGCAATGTGTTATTTAGGAGCTTCTATAAATGTGATGCCATTGTCTGTATATCCAACTTTAAATGGAGCGGAAATGGTTAGCACTAGAGTAGTGATTCAGTTGGCAGATCGATCTTATGTATTTCCAGAGGGGTTGTTGGAGAATGTACTTGTGAGAGTCAATAATTTTGTATACCCTGCAGATTTTCATGTGGTAAAAATGAATCATTGTAATATGGTCAGGGAACAACATGAGTATTGTTGGGACGTCCTTTCTTGAGAACTACTAATACTATCATTAATGTGGGAAATGGTACTATTTGTCTGGATTATTATGGTCAAAAGTATACTTTCAGTATTGATGAGGCCATGAAAAAGCCAATTGATGCTGAGAATGTATTTTCTACTGATCTCATTGAACCCCTTGTCCAAGAACATCTTGAGACTGAAATTTTGCAGGAAAGGATGGGAATTCAATTCCCATCAGGTTTGAAAGAAATAGATATTCAAGGATTAAATAACAAGGAGATCAGTGAGTTGTTGTACTCAATATACTCTCAGGAAGGGGTGTGTAGTACTGACATAGACCCCAAAAAGGTCAGCTCATCAAGGTCGAGTATGGGAGTTCGAAAAAGTTCTGAAGTGCAGGGAGGGTCCTGTTTGGCCAAATCAGACCCGTCCGGCAGACCGGTACCATCAGACGTGAAGGCCCCAATTTTGGAGTTAAAGCCCTTGCCCATAAATCTGAAATATGTATATCTCGGTGACAATGATACTGTCCCAGTAATAGTTAGCAAGGAGTTATCCACATCTCAAGAGGAGAGATTAATTGCCTTGCTGAAAAGATACAAGAAGGCCATGGGGTGGACATTGGCGAACATTACGGGAATCAGTCCAGACATTTATTTGCACCACATTCTATTGGAGGATGATGCCAAACCAACTACAGAAGTTCAGAGGAAACTCAATCCCATGAGAGAGGCGGTCTTCAAGGAAATATTGAAATTACTCTCACTTGGGATCATATAACTCATTTCTGACAGCAAGTGGGTGAGTCTTGTTCATGTGGTACCTAAAAAGTCAGGTTTGCAAGTAGTGAATATTGACAAGGGAGAGATTGTGACTACAAGGCTGGTTACTAGTTGGAGAATGTGCATCGACTACAGGAAGTTAAATGCCGCCACTCGCAAGGATCACTTTCCACTTCATTTCATCGATCAGATGTTTGAGAGACTTGCGGGAAACAACTTCTTCTACTTTTTGGATGGGTACATCGGCTATTTTCATATTTGTGTGAATCCCGAGGACCAATAGAAGACCACATTTACTTGTCCCTTCGGCACTTATCCTTACAGAAGAATGCCCTTTGGTTTATGCAATGCCCCGGGCACGTTCCAGCGCTGTATGATGAGTATCTTCTCTGAATTGATTGAGATGAGAATCGAGGTCTTTATGGATGATTTTAGCATTTATGGTGACTCATATGACGTGTGTTTAAGTCTCCTGGAACAAGTCTTAATTCATTGTGTGAAGAGGAACCCTATTCTTAATTTTGAAAAGTGCTACTTCATGGTAAATGATGGCATAATCTTGGGACATGTGATCTCTGAGAAGGGAATTCAAGTGGACAAGGCCAAGGTGGAGACCATAGAACAACTCCCATATCCTTCCAATGTTCGTGAGGTTCATGGTTTCTTGGGTCATGAGGGATTTTATCGAAGATTCATCAAATATTTCGCTAAGATTACGCAACCTTTGACGAAAGTTCTCCAAGATGATGTCCCTTTTCAGATGAATGAAGAGAGTAAGACTTCCTATGATTTATTGAAGAATAAGTTGATCTCATCCCCAATCATGCAACCACCCAATTGGGATCTTCCATTTGAGTTGATGTGCGACGCAAGCGATTATGCGGTTGGTGTAGTTTTGGGACAGAAGGCAGGGAAGGAGAGCCATGTGATTCATTACACATCAAAGACTTTGAATCATGCACAAAGCAATTACACCACCATTGAGAAGGAGTTGCTGGCCATTCTCTTTGCTTTGGATAAATTCAAATCTTATTTACTTGGCTATAAAATTATTATTTATACTGATCATTCTACTCTGAGATACTTGTTTACTAAGAAGGATTCTAAACCTCGATTAATCCATTGGGTTTTATTGTTGCAGGAATTTGACTTTGAGATTAGAGACAAGAAGGGTGCAGAAAATCATGTTGCCGATCATTTGAGTCATTTAATAAGGCCTAAGGATGACATTCTCATTCCCGAGGTTATTCCTGAAGAACACGTGTACGCTGCGACAGGGTTCCATTTGGTCAAACGGAACCCGCTGCCAGTACTGAATTCAGGTAAGTCAGACATAGATCCTTGGTATGTGGATATCGAAAATTTTATGACCACTGGAAATATTCCACATACACTGAGTCATGCCTAGAAATTTAAATTAAAAAGTGATTGCAAGAATTACATTTGGGATGAACCATATCTTTAGAAGATTGGTTCTGACCAGATTATTCGACACTGCATTCCTGATTATGAGCAAGGTAGTATTCTTTTACATTGTCACTCATATGCATGTGGTGGACATTTTGGGCCTAAACGTGCTGCTCGTAAAGTGCTTGATTGTGGTTTCTTTTGGCTTACCTTGCATAAAGATGCTTATACATTTTGTAGGAATTGTGATAGATGCCAAATGACTGGAAATATTTCTCAACGTGATGAAATGCCACAAATGCATGTGCTTGTTTGTGAAATATTCGATGTGTGGGGCATTTATTTTATGGGTCCTTTTTTGAGTTCTTTCGGGAATGTTTACATCTTATTAGCAGTTGATTATATTTTGAAATGGGTAGAAGCAAAAGCCACCCGTACTAATGATGCTCAAGTTGTTGTAGGGTTCTTGAAATCAACAATATTCTGCAGGTTTGGAGTACCACGAGCAATCATTAGCAACCAGGGAACTCACTTCAAGAATCGGACCATCGAAGCTCTTATGAAGAAGTATGGAGTTCACTATCGATTCGCCACAACCTAGCACCCTCAGTCTAATGGCCAAGCAGAAGTGTCAAGCAGAGAAATGAAGAAAGTCCTAGAGAAGACAGTAAATCCTTCCAGGAAGTATTGGAGCAAGCGGTTGGAGGATGCGTTTTGGGCATACCGTACTGCGTTCAAGACACCTATAGGGATGTCTCCATATTGCCTTGTGTTTGGAAAGATGTGCCACCTACCAGTCGAGCTTGAGCATAGGGCATTTTGGGCTGTGAAGCAAGTGAATATGGAAACCCTCAAGTGTGAGAAGGAGAGGAGATTCCAACTTCAGGAACTAGAGGAACTTTGTTTAGAGGAATTTGATCATGCTATGTGGTACAAGGATCGGACAAAAATGTGGCATGACAAGAATCTGAGAACCAAGGAGTTTGTGGTTGGGCAGAGAGTCCTAATTTTTAAGTCCAAGCTCCGGTAAATGCCCGGAAAACTTAAATCAAAATAGATAGGTCCGTTCGTGGTGTCTTCAGTTTGGCCAAAAGGAACAGTCGAGATTAAAAGTTTGGAGACAGATAAATTTTTCCTGGTTAATGGTCATCGCCTCAAATCGTATCATGATTCCTCTCAGGTGGAAACAGTAGATGAAATTCCACTGAGCACCTCCCCGCCAAATTGATGGCATCCATAGTCTGGCCCAAGACTATAAATGACGGCGCTACTGGGAGGCAGCCCAGTTGTTTTATTTTATTTTATTTTATTTTTCCATTTGAAATTCATTTTATTTTACTTTAAAAAAATAATATTAAAATATATAGTTTCTTTTGGTATGCATTTTGATTCTAATTTTTGCTGAAATCCTTTTGTAGGTGGACGAAGAAAAGTAATACTCTTCAAAAAGTTGTGGTGGTTTTATTTCCAAGAGTGTAAGGGGGATATTTGGAGCTGCTGCAGGCCCAAATTCGCCCATGAGACCTTTGTTTAGAAACAAAACCCTAGGCAACTTGGGGGACTTGATGGCAATTAAAGATTTTGGGCGACCTTATCTCTTCCTCTTACCAAGTTGCTGCACACAACAAACTTCTTTCTTTCTCCACACCTTACAGATGCACCACCTTACCACCTCAATCACTTTCTAGCGCCTTACCACCTTACTACATCCATCCTCACCGGAACCGTCATGGGACGTCAGAGGCAAGGAGCTCCGCCACAGGAATCTGCAGTAAAATCCTCGCCGCCGAAACTGCCACCACCTACGGCCGTGCTAGTGGCCGGGGTGGAACCTCCTTGTTCAACTGCTTCTCCAACTCCAGCCGAGCTCTCACCCCCACTCTTCGCCTCCTCGATAACCAAGAAGCCTCACCGGAGTACCCGCGGTCTTCCACCAGCACGGCCAGTCACGCCGGCAATATCCTCTTCGACGGAGCACGTTCAACCGGCCTTGTCGATGTCGGAAAAAACATCTCCAGTTGCAGAAGCTGTAAATCCATCACCAGCAGAGGCTGACTCACCACCACAAGCCAAGCTGCCTATCTCACATGCTTCCACGCGCCGCCTACGCACCCCCTGAACCAGCCACTCCACCTGCAGATAAAAATTCAACCGAGCCTTGCCCAGCTCCTGTACCAGCTCCGGAGACTTCGACCTCTGACCATCTGATGCGCCGAAAAACTGTGGCAAAGAAGAGAGTCCATAAACCATTGACCTCTCCTGCTGACGGTGTTCCTTCTGAGGTTCAATGAAAGAAGACAGAACGGCAAGCAGAAAAGCTAGGCCAACAGAAGAACAAACATGCAAAGAGGAGCAAACCAGTTTCAGACCACTCGCCTTCAACCACCAAGAGGGAAAAATCTGCAGCTGCCAGTTCTGGGGTGGATACTGTATCCACACAACGGTCCGGAGTCCACACCTACCGTGATTTTACCCTTCAAGTGCAAGTCGATGATCCAGCAGAATTTGGGGAGTTCCAGGAACCAAAGCTCAGGGAGGCCATGCAGAAGTGCAAAGGTAAGAAATACGAAGCTGGTTGGGAGGTAAGTATTCCCACATTGAGAGTTACCAATATTGCTGATAGAGTTACCAAATATTTTACTGTAATTGGTTGGTCTACTTTGTTGAATTGTAGTGTTCTGCCTATGTATGAAGAGCTTGCTAAAGAGTTTATTACTAGCATTCATTTTGAGAAATCCAATGACACGACTTCCTCTGAAGCTAGCATATTTTTTCGTATTGGTCTGAATGTGGTTCGGTTATCTGTAGATGAGTGGAATTTATCCTTGGGTTTAGTTTCTAGGGAACAGTTATTTTCTGAAGATTATGAGTCTACATTTTGTGGTACTTATGTGACTTATCCTGGGTTCAATCCCAATGCTGCATGGAAATGACTTGCTCCCACGTGCTCTGATGTTTATGACCCCACTGTATCTACTGCACATTGGATTTCTGATCCTACTTTGCGACTTTGCCATCTAATACTTGTGCGAAATGTGTTTGGTCGTACTACTTCTTGGGCTAAGGTGAGCCAACCAGCCCTTTTTGTTTTGTGGTGTATGCACACCAATAAAAAACTGAATTTAGGGTACTAGTTGGCTGACGCCTTGCTTGACATTGCTACACACACTACTCGCCATGTCACTTTGTGCCATATTCTTGCCATGTTTCTTGAGAACAATGTGATTTTTTATGGTTTACCTTAGCTGGAATTAGTGAAAGCTCTCTCTCTTCTTAATTTGAATGCTATGGTAGATTCAAATTTGATCTATTTGGCTGCTAACAAGTGCCCCCAGTTTCCTCCGCCGGCAATCCTAGTCCGAGCTCTTCTACTCCTGCAGGCCACATTTCTCTTGTCTCCATCAATGAGGATCTCAAAAGCCTCCAGCAGAAGGTGAACAAAATCATGGAGCAGAATGAGCTGATTCTCCTAGCCCTTCGGAATGTGGCTGGCCCCTCCCAATAAGTTCCCCATCCCTGATTTCTTTTATTTTTATTATTTCTTTTGTTGAGTCTATTTTTTAGATGGTTTTGTTCTTTCTTACATCTTTACTGAACTTGCTTGAGGGCAAGCAAGGTTTAAGTGTGAGGAGGATTATATGTTTATGTGTTGTGTGTTAATGTCATTTAATAAAAAATATATAAAAATATTTTTGATTTTTTTAGTCGAGTCAAATTCAGCATACTATTCTTGATATTATTGTTTCTTGACAGACTGAACTTGCTTGTGAGAAAGCTCGTGTGTGACATATTTGGTTACTTGATACACCTCTAAAATTACTTGGTAAATGTGTCCAATATAATTGAGGTAAATTGGCCTAGATGATACTTGGGATGACGAAAAAGGACAAGTAATTGAACATTTGAGCCCAGTAAAAGTGAGGTTTGAGCTAGAGTAGAGCAGTCTCGACATCAATCTTTTTGTTTTTGAGAGTCCTGGCAGTACTTGAATTATTTGGTGTGAAAATGATGAAAGACATTATTGCCTACCATATATCACCCTTAGTAAACCTTGAAGCCTTGACCATTTTCTTTGTTTGAGCCACAGAAAAATGAAGCCAAAGCCTATTTTTTGTCCCCTCTTTTGTATCCTATACATATGCATGCTTGTGATTATGATAGATTTCTCAGATTATTTGCTACTAATGTATCAGTGAGTACTTTGATTTTGATGTATGAGGTGACCATGCGGTACTAAATTCAAAAGTGTAGTAAAATGATAATAAAATGAGTGATTTGGTGCTGGAAATTCAGAAAAAAGAGGGCTGGTGTGCTCAGAAAAAAGAAGGAAAAATGATGAAAAAAATCAAAAAAATCAGAAAAAATGGAAAGAAAAAGAAAAAAAAAGAGAAAAGGTTTTTCAGCACCAACAGTTAGTAACTACAGCCAGTTTTGAGCAGATTTTTCCAATTTACGATGGGCTGAAAATTGTATCTTTGATTGAGGAATTTTTGGACTGAAATGAGCATGCATGTATATTTATATTTTTAGCTTAGAACCCTTAGGACCTTACCTCGTGTTTTCCCTCTAGCCCCGTTACAACCTTGAATAAAGACCTTTCTGATTTGCATTGAATGATTTGAGTATTGCCAAGTGAAATTCATACATTGAGTGACTGTCCCTTACATCTAGAGTGAATGTGTGAATCGTGAGAAATGTTTGATGCTTGTCTAATTTTGACCAAGTTGAGGGCCGGTTTGCTTTGATTTGAGGATAAATTTACCAATGTCATTTGAAATGTGTGAGAGTGTCAAGTGTGTTATACATGAGCATTTATTATTAGTAAGGTAAAGTTTGTCTATGAATCAAGAAATCAAGGATTGGTATGCTGAGTTTGATTGTTGTTGGGTTGTAGTTGATGTCTTTTATTTTCTTTTGATTCTTTCTTAGAATTATGTGGGATACTTGGGAATTTGTCATAAACAACATGATTTGATTCTCATTTCGTACTTGAGGGCAAGTATGACTCAAGTGTGAGGATATTTGATGTGTGTTAATTATGTTTATTTTATTAGGATTAATTGTAATTTTTTGGATGAATGTGCACTTTAAGTGTTTTATTTGTAATAGATCATAGTTTTTGGGCTCAAGAGGAATTTGGAGGAGAGTAAGGAGCATTGGAAAATTATGGCAAATGAAGCAGTCAAAATGGAGAGCAGAACCGTGGCAACTATTTTTTGGATGAATTAAGAAGATAATTGTGGAAGGTATTTTAGAAATATATTGGGTTGAATTAAGAAGATAATGGTGGAGATATTTCAAATCTTATCTTTTAAGAATCAGAATTTAAATTGGAAAATGATTGTAATTGATTTGGATTGATTTGGAGAATGGATGGGTATAAAGCAGAAAGGGAAGCCAGCTGAGGGGGGACAGTTTTTAGTTTCATCATTCCTGGCAAGAGACGGATTACAGAGTTTAAGTTTAGTTCTTATTTTTTTTAGCTCCAGAAATTAAGATTGTTTCTTTTGGTTCCTGCACAGAAGCAATACACCAACAATTATTTGGTTTCAATTGTTTCGGCGCCAGCATTCAACAAGTTATTGTTTCTTGTTATTTGATTCGTTAAGCATGTTTTGTTTTTATATTAGTTGTTTATTAAGTTTAATTATTATGAGTAGCTAATCCATATATCGGCAGAGAATAACAAATGTTAGTTTATAAATCGTGAGGCCTAATTGCATTGTAATTGATTCTTGCATGTTATCGATTGTTCTTGGTTGAATTTATTTCTAATATGTTTAAGCCTGATCAACTTAAATGTTTTTAGAATACTGCTATCTAATTTCCGCCAATACGTAATCGTTGGATAGGATTAGTAAGTAGCACAGTCTTGTGAAAAACAGCTAACTAGCCAAGACTGTAATAGTAAGATAGGGAATAATTGAGCGTGCGTTGCTATTTGCTTTTACTTTGGTAATTTCTATGTCGGGTTCTTTTAATACTTAATGCTATCGAAATGTGTTCTGGTTTTGCGAATACTTTCTGGGAACATTTTGGTAAGGGAAATAGTTAATCAATTATAATTAGTTGACTGTCGATAAAGTAAGAAAGAATTGGGGGGGGGGGGGGGTTAAGCGTACCTACTTCCCTATAACTGGTAGATGTGTAGGAATTGATTCATTATTGCGCCTATGATCGATAATAACAAGCATGAGTTATTCTTAGCCGATATCATTCACTTATATATTTATTTCTCATATTTTTAAAAAGTCGTCAATTGCATTTTTAGAGTTAGTAAAATCATTATATTTAAGGCGTGGTGGCATCATGAAAAAAGTTTTCACAAATAGTAGAAAAAGAATTATTGATTATTGCTTTTCCTCCTCGTGGGATCGACCCTGCTTACCATTGTACTAATTAGTATTAATCTAAATTTGCAGGTTATTTGGCGAGTTAAACGACGCTCACCAATTGCATCAAAATAATTCTTAGAATTCATTATCAAAATTTTGTAAAAATCAAATAATCATATACTCTAAACAATGCATTTGAAAACAATGCTGGTTTCTCGGATAAAGTAACACTTCGAAACTATTTTTCTAATCGCTTTTTAAAAATTACCTCAAACTATCACATAGTACTTGTCACCTTGGTACCATGCTGACCTACATGTGGCATCATGCATGGTTACAATGGATGTGTGAGTTTTTAAATTTAATGCATATGTAAAACTTGTGCCAGAAATCTGGGATGATTTAGGATGAGTTCGACTTATCATATGAAGAAGGAAAAGAGAGTGCAATTCTTGTCCAGAATTTTCCATGTATGTTGATGGGGTTGATGTCCCTCTCAAGAGAAGGATCTTGAAGCAATTTGGAACTAATTACTCATCTGATGATTAGGAGGAAACCCTAGTTGGCAGTGTCACATTAATGATAATGGTGGCAAGAGTTTCCCCACCCACCATGCTCTAGGTAGGTATCAGTCAAGCCACAATAAGGTAAAAAATATATATTCTAAATGTTGTTGATCATGGTTAATCCTAAAGAATTCTATGCATGGCACAACTGGCTGCTCGAGTGGAATGGAATTGAAAGCGCACAATCCTCATCATCAAATGCCTTGAATTTAGTACAGATGAGATTACAAAAAAACTCTGATCCATTTGCATTATTCTTCTGCATGCACACCAACCTGTTGCATCATTCTTCTGCACGCACACGACATGTTAGAAGAACATGAAATAAACCCATCATTTACATGCAAGAGGCAGAATACTCTTAAGAACTCAAACATTTAGTGTGCAATATTGAAGCTAAAACAACAAACTAAATCATTATCAAACTCAAATATAGCATGATCAGCTAGTGTACTATATTTGGCCATATAGAATCTCAAGCTCATTGGAACCAATGATTCTCGAGACTGGGAAGATCTTGCACCAGAAATACTTGGGATGATATTCTAACCTCTCTCTTTGCTAGAGATGTGCGTTCTATGTTATCCTAGAAATCAGACAGCGACTCGCGGCTCACATCTATTGTAAATCTCACATTTAGTCGATGGATGCGACTGTAACAGGTCCTATTTCCTCAAACCAGCCTTTCAACTTCTTTGCTCTCAGGTTCCATTTGGTAAAATATGAAAGTACATAAATCGAGAGTTGTTAGAGGGAAAAGACTCAAAATGTGTTTTTCCTTCCCCCGGCTCCCCGGGCACCCCTATGAAAATCGTTCCATCCAGTACCCGCATCTCCAATGCCTACCTTTTACCTCTAAGATAATGAATTGAGGCCCTCCCCCGGGATCAATTACAATCAAGTAGTTCCAAGGAGACGGGTCACTGCCTGATAGAATGCTTCCAGTTTTGATCACTAGGAGTCGCGGTGAAGTACAACAATGTGAAATTGTGCTCCAACATGTATTGTATGCAAAAATCACCCTACACATGTCATGAAAATATAATAAATAAACAAAATTAGAAAATGAAATATGTATTTTTGAAAGTCATAAAACCACCTAATATTGCCTTTAAACGGCTAATAAAACTCGATCACCAATCGCCCAAAAATGGCAATATCAAGCTTGCTAAGAAATTGACTTCACACATTGGGTATTAACCTTCTAGTATCTCTACTGACGATGTTTTCCTTTTTTTTTGATGAAGAACACATAATCACATTCATTTTCCTCGAGTTTGTTTAGGCATTGCACATTATTTTATTTCAAGTCAAAAACATTTCAGAGCAGAAACTAAAATAATTTCAGATTTAGGGTTTACACATTATTAGATTCAAATAAAAAAATAGACTTCTATGATAAAATGCTTTGAGTTCTGATTACTAGGAGCTGCAGTGCCATGTGAATCATGTGTGTTATCAATTTCATTTCCATTGCCCCATTTTAAACTTGAATTTAACTATTTATTTAATCATAAAATTTTATGTTTAACTATAAAATATGAATTTTAATATAATTATAAATACTATGGTATGTATCTTATTAAAATAAACACATATAACATATATTTTAAAAATATTAATTTTCCACAAATTTTATTTATCTAGGATGAAAAATATCAATAAATAAGCAATTTTCAAGTCAACTGTTAAAAGTTAAAATGCACAATTTAAAATGAGATATATTGTTTTAGAAACCCTTTTTGTTGGGTTGGTAAGTAGATTATGAGAATTCTTCTTCCCAAATAAATTGATCTGCGTCTTTCCTTTGATCATCCTCACGTTCGGCATTGATGCTCCAACGTATATTGCGAGCAACATCAATCACCATGCATGTGTCTTGGAACAATAAAAATGTAATCAGAAAATGCAAGATATGTTTGGAAATTTACAATAATGTACAAAAATCACCAATTGGTTCATTTAGCTACTAATAAAACTAGCCCAAGAGTCAAACGCCCGAAAATGGCACAACCTCGATTAGGATTTGGCTTGCTCAGAAACTGACTTCTCACGCTATGTATCAAAGTTCCCTAACTTTCCAGTATATCTTCATAGAATATCGACAACTAGTAAAATAAAATTGCAACGGTTACGAGTATTCGCACAGAATTCGCACAAACAGTGCACAATTCTTTCTAAAATAAAGTGTTAAAATAACCATACCTTTTCACTAAAAATGTCAGCATAACCTTATAATTGAAAGTGTCAATATAATCTTATATCGTAGTGATGATCTGGTTGCTCCACTTTTAGCATAATGTCAATCAAGTTTGCACCCAAACACATCCGCACCAATTATCAGCATACTTTTTTTTTTATTTTTTTTTTTAGATTAAACCATCCAAATAGATGGGGGGATTATATTTGGCTCCCCAAATTATCAGCATACTTAACATATTAGTCGGGATGAAAAAAGTTGCAAGGGAAAAAAAATTGGACAAAGAGACGGTAATGTTTACTAAATAAAAAAATAAAGGATTGCATTAAAACAATTCATAGAATTCAATATCAGAAATTTGTAAAGATCAAATAATCATATACTCTAAACAATGCATTAGCTCACATGCTGGCTTCTCAGATAAAGTAACACTTCGATACTATTTTTTCTAACCGCTTTTTAAAATTACCTCAAACTACATAGTACTTGTCACCTTGGTACCATGCTGACCTACATGTGGCAGCATGCATGGTTACAATGGATGTGCGAGTTTTTAAATTTAATGCATATGTAAAACTTGTGCTAGAAATCTAGGATGATTTTGGATGAGCTCGCTTTATCATATAAAGAAGAAAAAGAGAGTGCAATTCTTGTGCAGAATTTGCCATGTATGATGATGGGGTTGATTTTCCTCTCAAGATAAGGATCTTGAAGAAATGGGAACTAATTACTCATCAGATAATTATGAGGAAACCCTATTTAGCAATGTCACATTGATGATGGTGATGGCAAGAGTTTTCCCACCCACAATGATCTAGGTAGGTATCAGTCAAGCCACAATAAGGTAAAAAATATATGATCTAAATGTTGTTTAGCATGGTTAATCCTGAATAATTCCATGCATGGCACAACTGGCTACTCTAGTGGAGCGGAACTGAAAGAGCACAATCCTCATCATCAGATGCCTTGAATTTTAGTAGGGATGAGACTACAAATCAATTTCTGAGCCATTTGCATTATTCTTTTGCATACACACCAACCATTTGAATCATTCTTCTGCACGCACACGGCATGTTATAGGCACATGAAATAAACCTATCATTTACATGCAGAATACTCTTAAGAATTCAAACAACTAGTGTGCAATATTGAAACTAAAAACACCAAACTAAATCATTATCAAACTCAAATATAGCATGATCTGCGAGTGTACTATATGTGGCCATATAGAATCTTAAGCCAATTGGAACGGATGATTCTCGAGACTGGGAAGATCTTGCTCTAGAAATTCTTGGGATGATATTTGAACCTCTATCCTTATTAGAGATGTGCGTTCTATGTTATCCTGGAAATCAGGCAGCGACCCCCAGCTCACATCTATTTTAAATCTCACATTCAGTTGATGGATATGACTATAACATGTCCCATTTCCTCAAATCATCCTTCTAACTTTGCTTCTTGGTTCCAGTTGGTAAAATGCGAAAGTACATAAACTAAGAGTTGTTAGAGGGAGAATACTCAAAATGTGTCTTTCTTTCCCCCAGCTCCCAGGGCACCCCTATGAAAATCGTTCCATCCTAGTACCCGCATCTCCAATGCCTACCTTTTCCCTCCAAGATAATGAATTGAGGCACTCCTCTGGGATCAATTACAATTGAGTAGTTCCCAGGAGACGGGTCGTTGTCTGATAGAATGCTTCCAGTTTTGATCACTAGGAGTTGCAGTGTAGTACAACAATATGAAACTGTGCTCCAACGTGTATTGTATGGAAAAATCACATGCAAATGTCATGAAAATATAAATAAATAAATTTTGAAAATGCAAAATGTATTTTTGAAAGTCATAAAACCACCCAATAATGCATTTCAACAACTAATCTAACTCGATCACCAATTGCACAAAAATGGCATGATCCGGCTTGCTAAGAAATTGACTTCAAACACCGGGTATTAACCTTCTAGTATATCTACTGACGATGTTTTCTTCTTTTTTTTTGCTAAAGAACAAATAATAACATTCAGTTTCCTAGATTTTGTGTAGGTATTGCATATTATTTGATTTCAAGTCAAAAACATTTAAGAGTAGAAACTAAAAACATTTCAGAGTTAGGGCTTACACATTATTAGATTCAAATAGTAAAAGCATGATTTTGTGATAAAATGCTTCGACTTCTGATTACTAGGAGCTGCAGTGCCATGAGAATACTGTGTGTTATCAATTTCATTTCCATTCGCCCATTTTAAACTAGAATTTAAATATTTATTTAATCTTAAAATTTTAAGTTTAACTATAAAATTGAATTTTATTAGAAGTATAAATACTATGGTATGTATCTTATTAAAATAAATACATATAACACATATTTTTAAAATATTAATTTTCCACAAATTTTATTTATCAGTGATGAAAAATATTAATAAATAAGCAATTTTCAAGTCAACTATTAAAAGTTAAAGTGCACAATTTAAAATGAGATTTATTTTTTGTAGAAGCTCTTTTCGTTGGGTTGGTAAGTAGATTATGAGAATTCTTCTTCCCAAACAAAGGGATCATCGTCTTTCCTTTGATCATCCTCTCGTTCGGCATTGATGCTCCAATGTATATTGTGAGCAACATCAATCGCCATGCATGTGTCTTGGAACAATAAAAATGTAATCAGAAAATGTAAGATATGTTGGGAAAGTTACAATAATGTACAAAAATCACCAATAGTTTCATTCTGCAACTAATAAAACTAGCCCAAGAGTCAAACGCCTGAAAATGGCACGACCTCGATCAAGATTGGGCTTGCTCAGAAATTGACTTCTCACGCTATGTATCAAATTTCCCTAACTTTCCAGTATATCTTCATTGAATATCGACAACTAGTAAAATAAAATTGCAATGGTTACGAGTATGCGCATGGGATTAGAACGAACAATGCACAATTCTTTCTAAAATAAAGTGTTAAAATAACCATACATTTTAACTGAAAGTGTCAGTATGACCTTATAATTTGAAAACAATTTCATTCGAACCTTGGGACTTGGCTTTGGGTTCAGGTCCTTCTACAGATTGACTTGGATTTCTTGAATCTCCTTGGACATGTTAGGCACGATGGTGGGGTTTGCGACATCAACAAGGGTCTGGTTACTAGAAAACGATCCCTCGACCAACCTGACATCTACAAGGAGACTCACTAGTTGAGATTTAAATGAAGCAGACTCACTTGAATCACTTCCAAGCCTAAGAACAGAAGGTTTATCTTCTTCAATTCATCTATATAATGGATCTATAAAATTTTATCTTATTCAATTAACACAGGTAAAAATTAATATTTTTTAATTATAAAGAAAGAAAGATGAGGCAGATTGTTTGTTACCTTTATACAACCAACGTCTTCAATGTCTTAAACAAGCTTGAGGTGCAACTAGATGATGAGATTGATTTCCCTCTCAAAATAAGAAAGTTGAAGCAATTAGTAACTAATTATTCATTTGATGATTTCAAGGAAACCCTAGTTCGCAATGTCACATTGATGATGATGGTGGAAAGAGTTTTCCCACCCACCATTCTCTCTGTTGGTATCAGTCTAGCCAAAATAAGGTCAAAATTTACGTTTAAAATGTTGTTGATCATGGTTAATCCGAAAGAATTTTGTGGCACAATTGGTTGCTTAAATGGAACGGAATTAAAAAAAGTACAATCATAATCATGTGCCTTGAAGTATAGTACATATCATATTACCATTTAATTTTTGAGCCATTTGCATCATTCTTATGCATGCACATGGCATATCATAGGAACATGAAGTAAGGATATCATTTACGAGACCAAAGAATCATAAGAAATCAAACAAATAGTGTGCAATATTGAGGCTAAAACACTGAAATCTATCATTATCAAGCTCAAATATAGTATGATTAGAAAGTGTACGATAACCATTGCTAACATATAAAATATCAAGCCCGTTGGATCCAATGCTTCTCGAGACTGGGAAGATATTCCTCTTGAAATACTTAGGATGATATTTGAACCTCTCTCATTACTAGAGATGTGAATAGTGTTATCCGTCTACTGTGTAAGCCATTAAGATAAGTTTAGGGAGGCTTACTAAGCATAAATGTAAGTTTTAGAAAAGAGAAAAGGAAATATATATCTTTCATGTTGAAATAATCGGGATCACTCATTTAATGCAAAACACGCAACTTTTGAACACATTTGTTATAAAAATGAAGCCTACTTGTGTTGCGGAAGAAAGAAATAATATTTTAATGCATCATCCACCATCTCGTTACTGACATCACAGTTGTCATTTTTTTTGGGGAACACAATTGTCTTCTATGCCTTTAGTACCAGAGTTAAAAAATTTCTTCTTTGCCTTCGTCATTCACTCGCTTGTATGAGTAAAACAAAAAATGAAATCACAACAGAACACATTAAAACACGGATATCCTCCAACACCAACCGAGAACAGATTGACCTAACAATATAATATGGAAAAAATTCAGACCACATGCATATAAAAATTCAGGTAAATTTTTTTTCAATCATAGCAAAAACATAGTAGGCAAAAAGTCTATAAATCTTAGCAAACAAATCATCTATCCAATTAAACAACTAGCAACACTAATAACCCAACAAACTTAATCAAAAACTTAAAAACTAACAGACCAACCCATATATCTATAGATTAAACCTGGAAAAAATAGCAAATTAACCAACCCATATAACAAGTTCTTGCAGATTCCCCCCAAAAAAATCAATCATACCTTATGTGTACACACTCTCTGCAATCTTTTTCGCCACCGGCTCCGCACCACCGAATCTCCGACCAAGAGAGCAAGCAGTGGGTAAGTCGAAGAATCACACCTCGCAAAAGATCACTCCAACAATGAACACATGAACGACAACGAGAAGGGAAGTAGCAATGGGATTATGGTGTCGTTAGCGGTTGACAAAATGGTGCAGATGAGTAAAGAATTGGGAGAAAGTTGTAGAAGGCCGAAGGTTTATGTGGAGGGAAGAGGGAAAATTTGGGAGGGAACCGAAATGAAATACTTGAGTCATTTGTTTTGTTTTTGTTTGGCCATTAAAATTTTTTCATACTGCTTTGTTGCACATCTTGCATATTTTTGACCATTCAATATTATCATCATACTTTTTTCCCTTCTCCCAATGTTGTTGAACAAGTAGTTAAATAATGCCATATGGGGGATGAGGGCAAATCAATTGAGATTGAGAATTTCCAAATATTTTTTATTCAGTTTGGTAAAGAATTTTAAATAATGCAAAGTCTAGGGAAAAACTATCTTTCTATAGGCTTACAGAAAGATGGGGTTATATTGAAATAATAAAAGGTAAAAAGTCTTAGTTGTAATATTAAAAATATATTATGTAACGTGTATTAGTTATAAAGTCCATAGCCCGGTTCATGAAGTTTTATCTTCATTTCTTGTAATTTGTACTTTAAACCTTGGTCTTTCCATGACTTATGAAAAGACCGTCTTTCAAGAGAGGGGCTCTTTAAATAAGGAGTAGATATATATATTTGGGTCAAATTTAAAAATATATATTTCTTTACTAATTAATTAAGGTCTGGACACTGTTTAATTAAACTAGACGCACAAATTAAATTGTACAATTATATTTAGTGTTTCATATTATTATTTTTACATATAGAATGCCCAGAGAATTAAGGTTTAACCATCAATTGGTACGAGTCAAGTCAAACATATATGTGTGGATATGTTAAAATAATGCCAGCTGGAATAGTTGCACTTGACAAAGGTTGCATTTGCGTCGACAATTATGTAAGAGATGACATTCGTTAACTTTTTGGTTTCCTAAGTTATGGATACATTGAAGTAGGTGCATGTGTATGTTGACTAGGGTTTGACCAACCCTTGTTTTGTACGATCATAGATAACTAGTGTATGTGGATCACCAATTAACTTATAGTCAATCAACCAGTGTATATAGAATGCTAACTAACTACGATCAACTTTTGACAACTTCATGGTTTACTAAGTTATGGATACGTTAAAGTAAGTTCACATGTATGTTGACTAGGGTTGGACCAACCCTTATTTTGTACGATCATATATAACTAGTGTATATGGATTGCCAATTAACTAATAGTCGATCAACCAGTGTATATAGAAAGCTAACTAACTACAGTCGACTTTAGAAAAATTTATGGTTTACTAAGTTATGGATACGTTAAAGTAGGTGCACGTGTATGTTGACTAGGGTTTGACCAACTCTTGTTTTGTAAGATCATAGATGACTAGTGTATATGGATCACCCATTAACTTATAATCGATCTACCCGTGTATATAGAACGATAACTTACTACGGTCGACTTTAGACAACTTTATGGTTTACTAAGTTATGGACACGTTAAAGTAGGTACACGTGTATGTTGACTAGGTTTTGACCAACCCTTAGTTGTATAAAATACGATTATATATAGTTAACTAGTGTATATAGAATACTAATATGTAAATTAATTTCCTAAATTACGAATATATTATACATATATATTTTTTGGAAAATCAAATTTATACATATGTTAATAATAATTATTAAAGTAATATTTATTTGAGAAGATACATATGTTAATATTCTTTATTAAAGTATTATTCTTTATTACATTTCAGCCCATTAGCCCAAATGACTTCAACAGCATAACCCATGTTACTTTTTTCTTCACTCTTCACTTAGCGAAACATTTCCATTCCACCAAGCCACGCCCCGTCAATCCACGCTCCCTCTGCCATCCATCCAAGCTCCCTTCGTTGTCCACGCATCGTCAATTTGTCGTCTTCCGTCCATCCACGCTCATTCTGTCGTCCGTCCACCAAGCTACACTCTGTCCGCCGTCCATCCACCAAGCCACGCTCCGTCGGCCATCCATCCACCGTCTATCAGCCTTCCATCCTCTGTACAACCATGCTCCATCCACGTTCCCTCCACCAAAACGTCTCTCCGTCCGCTGTTATTCCTTGCTCCGTCCTCCGCCGATCTAGGTATTTTAACCATCTCTCTTTTCGTTTCGATTTTCGTAGGCTGATTGTGAAATTTACGATGGTTGAATTTTGTTTGTGTTTGCATTTTGTAAATCTGTATGGTGGGAATTGAAATGAAAATAGTTGCATTTTGTATAGTTGTAAATTTTAATAGTTTCATTGTGCGAATTTGTATAGTTTGACAATAAAGGGATGAACTTAATCTGTATAGTTTGACAATAAAGTGATGAACTAAATATCTAGAGTGGGTTTAGATAAACTGAATCTGTATAGGGATGAATCTTCTTTTCCATGTGGTTTAAATTGCATATCATAACCGCCTTTGTAGTTTATTTTCTGTTAGTTATGCCTATCTGGTTATGTTTACGGATATAATGCCTTTGTAGTTGATATGTGTTCTTTGCACGTGGACGTGGTAAAGTCGGCATTGTAAGCTTAGAATGATAGATGGGTAGTCCCAATATTTATATATGGGCAGGCCTTATGTTTCTCCGTGAATGAGTATATTCTTTATGTAACGTTCATATTATGACGATACCTGAATGAGTCCTATAGTTTTATGAAAATATAAGGTAAAGTTTACATAATTTCAACATTAGAAATAAAGATATAAGCTTGAAATCATATATATTCATTAGTTGGTGTTTCATTTGCTGGACCCTTTAGTTGCATTAAGCATTTATTTTACATATGTTTACATCTTGATGCAAATTTGAATTGATCGGATTCTAATTTCTATATGCAAGTTTATATATCTAGTACATATCCATGTAACCCACACTGAGTAAGCTTTGTTGAAACATTTCCCAGGTATGGCACTAAAGACAAATGCACCTTAGGGTAACACCAACACACAGAGTTCGCGAAAGAAGCCTAGAGTTGGCAATCTCGAGGTGTAACATAGAAGTTCTCAGATCCAAGAAGGAAACCTAGAAATTCCATTGACAGTAGCTGAGTGTCCCGAGGCAATGAATATCTACAAAGAATTCATTAGCCGGGGCCTAATACTGGAGAGATAGTTCAGAACTGAAAAACCTTACGCTAACTATGTTAACCAGCATAGATGGGCGCACTTCATTGCACAACCAGATCATGCCAACAAGACGCTGACATGTGAGGTCTTACCCCTTATGAAGTACAAGAATTCAGCTGAGATTTACTTTCGTGGCTAGTATGTTGTGCTTGTGGTAGATATGATCAACAAGTTCTACAAAATCATGTCGAAGCCAGCAAGTGTGTAACAGGCCATAGAAAAGGCAGCTGAAAAAGCTTCTTGGGAACAAATCATAAAAGGAAATTTTTATGGTAAGTTATCAACAACCTTCCTCCAGAATGGTCTATCATTGAGAAGAAGTATTTGACTGACTAGATGAATGTGTAGTATATCTTCATTGCTGCTCTCCTACTGCCGATGAGAATGAAAAGTAAAGTGCATCATTCGCATATGCTGCTACTGTAAAAGATCAATAAAAACATGAGTATCGATGTTGGGGGTACAATTATGGCATACATCCAGGATTTCATCAATGCGCACAACTGTATACGTTTCTCCTCCCTGATTACTTCCTTGTGCGTGGTAGCTAATATAAAGATGACGATTTTAAACTGATGCCAAAGCTTCACATCAACCCTCAGATGTTTTTGAAGAAGAAGAAAATTTCTATGTCATCAAGGCCGACAACAACTGAATTGTCCATAGAGAATTCGAATGGGTGTATGGCAGCATTGGAAGTGAAATGGGATCACTTGGTGCGATGGACTGAGCACATGGGGAAGATAATTATAGCCATGGGTGGCAAGAGCATCAAGGTAGTGGGTCTATAACACCTACTTTAGATTCGCCATCTAGCGACATTGAGGAAGACACCCCACGTGGATTGAATACCCTCATTCAGCTCACATCTTGAATTTCTCTACATGTTGATTTTGCCTGCTTAATATGGATGTTTGTTTTTTTGGGATGTTGATTTCTAAAACATTAGTTGCTTTTCAGTGGATGTGGATTGTTAGTTTAAGAATGTTGATTTTGGATGCTATTAGTTGTGGGCATATATTTCCTCTGATTTTGGATGTTGTTAGTTTTGGGCGTGTATCATCTTGATGTTTTTGTCTCAGTTGAACTGAATGAGCCGCTGCGCACAGCTGATCTCAGTGGCAGTATAGTTAATTTAGACTTATTTCATCCCATTTGAACTAGAAGAGCGGTAGCGCATTGCTGCTGCCAGCCACAAAAAAGGAAATTGAAGCTTATTTTATCGCAGTTGTACCAAACATGTGGCAGCACCGGTGTTACTTTCAGCGTGCTGCTCCATATAAGCACCAATTACAACATAGATTTAGAGTAGTTAAGAGTCATACAAAATGCAACATACCACAAAAATTCATAATTTGTTTAGAGAATTCACTGCTACTAAGCCACTAGTCTTCAACAATCTTCCTCTTTTTTGATTGAACATCTTCAATTTCTTGGCCATCTTCATCTATCCAAATGCCATCTCTATGTTTCCTCCATAGTCGTTTCTTTTTTTTTCAATCCAAAAAATTTTGTTGCTCCCGCCTCACTCCTGCCGTTAATCAGTAGGGGGAAAATAGATGGGCCCTTTAACTTTTCACTTGTAACTTCAAAATCAATTTCATTACAGAAAGAGTATTTCTAACCTTGTAAGACAATAGACCAACCTACAATGCATGGATCATTAACTTAAAAAACATGTCTTGCTTGTTCGGCCAAAACAAACTGATCATTTTCATATGCTTCACGACTCTTGTCAACAAGGGTAAAACCCATTGGATCATTAGTTCGAACTCCAATTGTGTTATCAAACCATTGGCACTTAAAAACCAGAATCTTGAATTCTCCATAGTCAAGCTCCCAAATCTCATCAATAACACAATAAAACAACATCATAGCTAGGACCGGTTTATTATCTTTCTTACTTGCTTGTCACATTCTCTCCGACTCAATGTATACCCCACTATTTTGTGTTGTGCTCTTTGAATCTTGGTCCCTAGTAGAAAAAGAGAAACGGTTCATGTCATACCCAGAATACCTCAATACCGTGCAATTAGGCTTCCTTGCAAATGCTCTAATTTTTGGGTCGTAATCACCTACATTGCAATGATCATAAAACCAATTCACAAACATGTCATTGTGCTCCAACTGAAATTTATTAGGGGGGCACATGGGATGAAACTCTGTGTTCAAATTAAGGTGCTCGGTCACATAAGCTGCTGTCTCCCTACAATTCCTCAAGACAAACAAATGAACTAACATCAGATCAATATTCAATGGAGTACATAACATTCCCCTTGACCTCGGTTTGCCCACCTTTCTTCCCACATGTCGATTCTTGGGCACCCCAAAATTACAATGTTCCTCCAAATAGATAGAGAAAAATTCAATTACTTCTTCAGTAATATACCTCTCAACAATACTAGCATCCGACTGACTCATACATTTCACGTATCCCTTGAATACTTTCATGTGACACTCAAAAGCATACATCCAATGCATACCAACTGGACCACATATCTTTATCTCCTGCACTAAATGAACAACCAAGTGAACCATTATATCAAAAAAATGCTGGAGAGAAATACATTTCCAACTTGCATGGCACAACAACAACCTCTTTTTGTAGGATATCCAAATGTGGTCAATAGATTTCCGAAATATGGAACCAAAAAAGAAACAAAGTCAAGTGATTGAGTAACATACATCCACCTCTATTACTCTGTGAATAGTAATAGGTAACAGTTGTTGCATCAAAACATGACAATTATGAGATTTCAACCTAGTCATTCGACAATCCTTTGTAAATGCCCAACTAACGTTCGACGAATAACCAATTGGGACCTTCAATGATTTCAAACTATCACAAACTAAGATTCTCTCCTCATTTGACAATGTACAAGGTGCATGGGGCAAGTAAGTCCTATTACCCTTCACTACTAGAGCAAGGTCATTTCTAATTCCCAAATCTACCAAGCCCAACCGGGCATTCAAACTATCTTGCATTTTCCTCGGAATATTCAAGATGGTTCCTATCAAATTTTCACAAACATTTTTCTCAATATGCATCAAGTGTAGGCAATGCCTAACCTGAAGATGCTCCCAGTACGGTAGATAAAAAAACATTGACCTTTTCTTCCATCGACCATCACAATGTATTTTGTCCTGCCTTTATGCTTTCCCAACACCACTCTCAATTTCTTAACCTTCTTATGAATCTGCACACCAGTTACTGGTGTAGGGGATTTCCTTCATTCTTTCTCCCCATAAAAATTGACCACTTCATCCCGGTATTTATGATTTATTTGCAGCCATTTTCTATGGCTAAGATACACAGTCTTTCTTCCATGGCTTAGCTGTTTGAATTATGTCTTCTCCTCACATATAGGACATCCTTTGTGCCCCTTCACAACATACCCCAACAAATTTTCATAGGCTGGAAAATCAATGATCGTGCAAAAAATCATGGCATGCAATTAAAACTCCACATTCATATAGGCATCAAATACCATCACCCCCTTTTCATCCCACAATATCATCAAATCACCAATCAATTGTCTCAAATACACATCAATGTCATTTCCAGGTTGTCTAGGACCTGAGATTAATAGAGGCATCATAACATATTTCCGTTTCATGCACTAATAAGGGGGAAAATTATAGATAACCAACATCATGGGCCAAGAACTATGTTTCGATGACATATTTCCAAATGGATTCATCCCATCAGTACACAAAGCAAGGTGTAAATTTCTAGCTTTTAAACCAAATGTAGGATATCGCTTGTCAAAAATTTTCCATTCTTTACCATCTGCCGGATGTCTTATATTGTTGTCACTTGGTCTTTCCCGCTCTCTATGCCATCGCAAGTTATTTTCATCCTTTGAATTCACAAATAACCTCTTCAACCTTGGAATTTAAAAAATATACCACATACACTTCAACGGGACCTTCTTCTTCTTCTTAGCCAAACACCCATCAACATCATTCCTCACACCCTTATATCTTAAATGTTTGCACACAGGACATTCAACCGCGTCTTTAAAATCACCATCATACAACACACAATCATTAGGACATGCGTGTATTTTCTTGTATTCAAAACCAAGTGGACACAATATTTTCTTAGCCTCGTAAAAGTTTTTTGGTATTCCATTCCCTTCCGGAAACTTATCCTTTAGAAGCTTTAGGAGTGAATTCACACTTGTATCACTCCAAGAACTTGTAGCTTTCAAATTGAAAACCTCCATAAAAAAAGAGATTATGGTGTCCTTACTTTTACATCCCAAATACAATTGCTTCTCTTTTTTGTCTAGCAAAGCACTCAAAATTTTAGGCTTCCCCTGAAAATCTCCTACAATGTTGTCGAACATAGCATTAACGGTACAATTGTTTCCATCTATCTTGTCAATCCCTCCACTCTTATGTTGATGCTTTTGCCTCTCCATGAAATGTCTAAACAATGTAACCTCTGTCAAATCCGTACTTAAGCAAGTGAAATTTAACAAGCCCACGTTCATCAAACCGTTCACGACACAAGCATTTTTTTCATGGACAAAGTATCCTCTCCTCCCGACCATAGGCATAATCAAGATACGAATCTATAAATGCAATATATTCACCACTCCCTCTAGCTGTACTTGGATAACTAACCACTTTTTTCTCCATGCAAGAATCAATTCTCGGTCCATTGTATCCAAACATAATAATACAAAAAATTAAACAAATATTCATTATTCAAACATAATAAAAATAAACAAAATCAATTTGCTACACAATACTAAAAACGTTATGTGTATGTGTATATGTATATGTATCAACATGTTCTTGGGAGATATATACATACACACACACATATATACATATATACACACACACACACATATATATATATATATTATATATACATAAATATGTACCATCTACCAAAATAAACACAACCATGTTATACTCATTAGTATATAGTTGTTACAGGTTTGGGTTGTCCCTTTGTCCGAGAAATGATTGGTCGTTATGCTCTGGAACTGCTGCCCAGAGCTAAAAAGTATCACTGCTAGATGGCCTTCACTTGGAATTAAATATTTGACACACGTCTCTGCCAGAGACTTGTAGAAGGTGATTAAACTTAAATTAACACTATTGTCATTAGTGCTCTTCAATTTCTCAATTGGAATCCCATGAATCATGCTAATTGTTTCTATCTTCACTGAAATTTGTTTTCGCTTTCCTTGCTTTTCCAATGCTACATGTTTAGCATAATTACCATGATTATCTTAGAAAGTAAATGGTCATTTGTGCTTTGACTATAATTTAAGTATAATTATTTTCCTGTAGTTGATCTTCACAAGTTTGTTACTAGAGTGGTAGTCAAAGAAGTGTTATGTTTAAGAAGAATTATAAGTTGCAATCCTTGGAGATTTGTTATCATCTTTCTGATTGATTTACCTTAAGTAGGGGAGGAATACCTTATTGTTTCCCTCAATTTGGAAATGCAGCAGGTGCATGTTATTTCATTATTCTGATACTCTTAGTTCACTAGTTTGGACTTTGCTGCCAAGTGTTGCAAGAAGCCGAGCATTTCATCCGGAAGCAAAATATCCCTCGCATTCTAAATATGCTTAGCATAATACACACCTCCACCAACAAATCCACCGAATTCCACCACAAACAACTCCCCAACCTTGCACGTAAATGATATGCTTATTTCATGTTTATATGATGTGCAATGTGCGTGCAGAAGAATAACGCAGGGGACTGGTGTGCATGTAGAAAATTGATGCAAATGGGTCAAAATTAATATGATCTTTATTGAACTTCAATATATCTCATAAGGATTACGCAATTTCAATTCCACTCCATTCGAACAACTGGTTGTCCCGAGGAATTCTTCCAGATTAACCATAATCAACAAAATTTTGAATATAAATTTTGACCTCATTGTGGCTAGAATGATACCCACTTAGACCACGGTGGGTGAGGAAAAATCTTATCATTATCATCGTACACATGACACTGACAACTAGGGTTTCCTCATAATCATCAAATGAATAATTAGTTCCTAATTCCAATAATGCCTTTCCACAGCTAATAAAACTCAATTACCAATCGCTCAAAAATGGCACGATCAGGCTTGCTAAGAAATTGACTTCACACATTGGGTATCAAACTTCTAGTATCTCTACTGACGATGTTTTCCTTTTTTTTATGCTGAAGAGCACATAATAACATTCATTTTCCCGGAGTTTGTTTAGGTATTGCACATTATTTTATTACAATTCAAAAACATTTCAGAGCAGAAACTAAAAACATTTTAGAGTCAGGGCTTACACATTATTAAATTCAAATAATAAAAGCATGCTTCTGTGATAATATGCTTTACTTCAGTTAACTAGGAGCTGCAGTGCCATGCGAATCCTAGGTGTTATCAATTTCATTTCCTTTCGCCCATTTTATGCCAGAATTTAACTATTTATTTAATCATAAAATTTTAAGTTTAACTATAAAATTGAATTTGAATATAAGTATACGTATAAATACTACTGTATGATATCTTAATAAAATAAATACTTATAACATATATTTGGAAAATATCAATTTTTCACAAATTTTATTTATGCGTGATGAAAAATATTAATAAATAAGCAATTTTCAAGTCAAATGTTAAAAGTTAAAGTGCACAATTTAAAATGAGATTTTTTTAGAAGCTCTTTTAGTTGGGTTTTTTTTAATGAAAAAAACCCGAGGGTGGGGGAAGGTATATTAGAGGTTCCCCAAGCCTCCATCAAAATAAGTAAGATTTACAGACAGAACAGATTGGCCTTAGTTCGTGATAGGCAACATGGTTGCACCCAAAAGTCCTACCAATGCTAAATGAAGTACTTGTGTAACAACTATCCTAGCAAAAGGATAGATGATGAAGTTGCGATCCGAAGGCGGGAATCTTCACCCCTTGTGTTAATTCTCGCCTCCAGCCAGGCAACTTCAATTACAAGCAGTGATATTATAAAGTTAAAAACTTCCTGAAACTGAAGTCCCCAAAACCAGTTTAAGATCCAGATCAAATATGTGCAAAGCTTGAGTTTTGAGAGTCCAGGAGAATGTAACTGAAGGAGTGCAATATCACAACCCTCGCCCGAACCGTTGTATCAGACGAGTTTCCACCATGAATACCAGCAGTAGGTTTCCAGTAGGTAAAGGATGTGCATGGTCAGTAGAGAAAAGAAACCCCGAGCTTCGGTGAACTGGCAGAAGATGATAGGTAACAGGCATAAGATCAGAACTTGAACCTGCACGAAAAAGTCTTGATTAGCAGTATCAATCCTTATGCAGAGCATGTTAGTGCATTCTCACTTGAGGTATATGTGCCCTATCTAATGCAATCAGAAAATTAATGTGATGGGGAATGTTATTAAGATGAAGACATTGAAGATGGCAGTTGTGATGCTTTGCAGTTGCATTAGCTACAGAGTTACCCTCTCTGAAAACATGATTAAGATGAGAACAACCTAATATAGCTTTAACTCTATAAGCCAAATCAAAAAGATTCCAGTTTGCAGAATAAGGGTCATTGATCATGTTAATCGCCAACTTACAGTCGGTTTCAAAAATGCAATTTTGCCCTACATCAAACAAATTATCGCATGCAAAAAACAGTGCCTTAATTTCAGCTTCCAGGGGTGAAGCAGCAGAGATAGAGGCAGAAGCTATATTAATCAAAGCACCCGAGCTATCTCGAACAATTATACCAGCAGCTTCCTTATTTGGAAACCAAGAGGCATTTATGTTAATTTTGATTGACCCCGATGGAGGTCTCTCCCAAAGAACAGTAGCTATGTTAGGCTTCAGAGGAGGTCTAATAAAAGGAATCCAATGACTGAAATGTGATGCAATAGCAGAACGTGAGAAATAAGTCCTTGGGGTATGTAGAAAAGCTAGCTTAATTAAGTCATGTACTTCCTTGGAAATTAGCTCTGAAGAGAATGGCTTATTATCAAATATGAACCTATTTCTAGCTTTCCAAAGCGACCAACAGGTAAGAGATGGTATGATTTTACAGACGAAGTGTTTCCAGCCAGCTAAATCATGTGTATTCCAGAAAGTGAAAAATCTTTCAGTAAGGGAATGATTAGAATTTAGATGGAAGTGGACTAAAGATGCTATGTTACTCCAGACAGCATAAGCAATAGGGCATGAAATAAAGAAATGCTGAATTGAGTCTGTGCTAGAACAAGCCGGGCACTTAGAAGCTAGACTGAAACCACAGGTAATAAGCACATCATCAAAGGGAAGAAAGGATTGCAGCATTTTCCAGGTAAAAAATAAAATCTTTTTTTGTAAAGCATTATTCTAAATGAATTTGCAAGCAGGAAAATTACCTATTCCATGAGTAAGAGCCCTATAAGTTGACTTAGATGTGTAGTTACCCGAGGCTTCAGCTTTCCAAATCAGTCTGTCTTCTCTCTCTATAGTCAGTTCTGAATCCTGAAGAAAAGACAAAGTATCATGTTCCAGAAAAGAACCAATCTGAGTTAATATAATGGCCTTGTTACTAATGAAATCTGCCACTGACAAATATGGCATTGCAGCTACTATATGCTCAGGGATGAGATTACACAGAGGACCCCGAGGACACTAATTAGCAGACCAGAAACTGCAGGTACCTTTTCCATGAATAATTACTGAGTTATGCTCTGCAAAAGAATTAATGGAGAGAATTCTCTTCCAAGTTACAGATTTCCTATGAGACAAAGGAAGAGCCCAGAGGAGCCTGGACCAGAGAGTGATTCCTAATTGACTCTTCCACCAAAGTTTAGCTGAACAGGTATCAATTATAGCCTTAATCGATCTAAAGCCAAGTCCATTGAAATTGGTTGAAATCGAAATGGAAGACCATCTTTTCCAGATTTTATTATTTTTACCATCTGATTCCCCCTAAAAGAATCTTGCTAATCATTTTTCAAATGTTCGAATTATTATTTTAGGGGGATTAGTAACTGCCCATAGATGCTGTGGCAAAGAATATAGGCAATGTTTAATTAAAACCAGCTTGCCCCCAGCACTTAGCCACCTATTCTTCCAACTTTGAAGCTTAGTATCCAGGTTTGCCATTAATGGTTGGAAATACCTTTTAAGAGTTCTTTCTTGAAAAATGGGACAGCCAAGGTACTTAAATAGAAATGAGCCTTTTTTCATTTTCAAAATGGACTTAACCTGAATATTCTTTAAAATTAAGGCCCTTTTGCTAAGATAAAAATCAGATTTATTGAAATTAAACTTCTGTCCCGAAGTAACCTCAAATACATCTAGGAAGGCTTTTATTCTTATGAGATTAGCCTTAGATGCTTGCATAAAGATAATGGTGTCCTCTGCGTACATTAAGTGTGAAACAGCAGGGATTGAGGCAGGTAATTGGAAACGAGTAAGACTATTATTTGAAAATATAAAGGATAGACTTCTAGAGAAAGCTTCAGTAAAAATATTATAAAGAAAAGGAGAGAGTGGATCACCTTGTTTAATCCCTCTAGTAGCTTTGAAAAAGCCTACTGGATTCCCATTAACAAGAACAGAAAAATGTGGCTGAGATAAATTACTCATAACCGCAGTTAAAAAGGTCCCATTAAAACCAAATTTAGTTAGAATCTTCCTAAGAAACTGCCAGTTGACTCTATCAAAAGCTTTCATTAAATCTAATTTCATAATACAATTAGGGGATCTGTTCCTCTTATTTAGAAACCTGACCATTTCCTGTACATACATAATGTTGTCAGAGATGTCTCTCTTCTTCAAGAATGAAGATTGGTTAGGAGAGATCAGGGTGTCCATATAAGGCCTTAGCCTTTCCATTAGAACCTTAGAACAGATTTTATTTAGGACATTAGATAAGCTGATAGGTCTAAAATCCCCAAAAGAGCAAGGTGTTGCTTTCTTGGGAATTAGTGTAATCCATGTACTAGAAATTCCTTTCGGGATGTTAGAACCTAAGATGAAGTCATTGACAGCCTCCATTAGATCTTGTTTAATAACAGACCAGCATTTGCTATAGAACTTAGGTGTGAAACCGTCTGGCCCTGGGCTACTGTTACTGTTTAAGCTTTTAATGACAGCGTCTAACTCAGATTCTGTCACTGGAGCAGCTAAAGTTTGATTATCCGTGTCATTTATTATTTTGGGGATTTGACTAAGAAAGTGAGAGCAGTATGTATCCGCAGTATTTTGTTCAGGCTCAGTTAATAGATCAGAAAAAAAAGCAATTGCCTCATTCTGAATATCAGTTTGTGTGTTCAACCATTGACCTGTTGGATTTTTTATTTTATTAATCTGCATCTTACAATTCTTTTCCTGAACTACTTTATGAAAAAATTGAGTATTATTATCCCCAATTTATGCTATTTAAGTCTCACTTTCTGTTTCCAAAACTTTTCTTTCACCTTCAAAGCCCTAAGCAATAAAGCTTTTTTCTGGTTTAGCTTAACAAGTTCAGGCAGAGTTGGACTTAAATCAAAAGCAAGTTCCTGGATTCTTAGGGCTTCCTCAGCTAGTGTTACATTAGAATCAATATTGCCAAAAGACTCTCTGTTCCATGTTTTAATCACTCTTTTAAGCCTAATTAATTTTAAATAGAATCTGATCATGCCTTTATCTTGAATTTGCTTTTCCCAATTTTTCTGAACTAAACCACGAAACTCTGTGTTTTGGAACCAGGCATTAATAAATCTGAAAGGCTTTGGATATGAGGGCACTTAGTTGGACAATTGGAGAAGGAGAGGAGAGTGGTCCGACGTATGCCTATTAAGAATCTGGATGGATGAAGAAGGAAATTTAGAGCTCCATGATAGGGTACAAAGGCCTCTATCTAATCTTTTAGAGGTAGGGTTTCTCAGCCTAGAGTTACACCAAGTAAACAGATTACCTACAGTATTAATTTCCTGAATACCAGTGGAATTAATCCAGGTATTAAAATCTCTAATGCTTCCTAGAGCCGGGTTAGAAGGACCTCTATATTCAGACACATTTGTAATTGTATTGAAATCCCCTATGAAAATAGTGTCACCCTTAGAAATCAGCTTTAAATCTTTCCATAGAGCCTTTCTACCTTCTCTATTTCTTAAAGGATAAATGAAAATAGCCTCCATACAAAGATTTAAAGATTGGTGAGATATGTCAACATGCACAAATTGTTCATGAGAAGTCAGTAGTGAAACAGAAATGATATTGGACCACTTTAGCCAAATTTTCCCATTGGGAAGGAACAGAGAGTTGGAGAAATTTAGAACAGTCATATAGGAATGAAGTTTTGAGTTGTCGTGCATAGGTTCAATTATACATAACAACTGGATTTTCTTGAGTTTAAGCAGATTAGACAGTCTAAGCATAGATGTTTCCATACCACGTAGATTCCAAACCAGGAAATTAATGTTAACAGTAGCTGTCATATTTCACCTGATTTATTACCTTTTGTGGCCGATCTTAAAATCATCTTATTCAGTTGGCTAAGATAGGTATTCTTTTTATTTTTAGCCTTACCTTGGTGGTCAAAATTACCCGGGGGCTCTGAAGCAGGAGCAGCATTCAGAATTTGTTGCTCAGAGGTGTCGAGTTCCAGGGTACCTTCCAAGTCCTCATATATAGTTCCACTGATTCCATCCTGATCCTGAATGTGAAGACCTTCTTCCTGCAAAACAGAAAATCTGTTTGATATCTTTCCATCTAGGGAAAGTGTAGGGTTAGAAATAGAGTCCTTCATAGGAAAACGAAGTAAACCAATTTGCAGGTCATCTTTAGCATAAGATATCAGTGCTGGTTTTGAGTTTTCAGTTGCCTTTAATAACCTAGTGATAGAATTATCCGGGCTCTCTATGAGGTGGTTTTCTGATGCCTAAAATCTGCCACTACCAGGAGCTCTAGGATCCTCAATTGGAGTATTAAATTGAGAATGGAAGTCAGGGCTCCTTCCAGCCTTATCAGTGACAGAGGTGAAAGGAGCATTAGGAGAATCAGAGATCAGAGGTGGTAGATCAAATTTTTTTCCGGTTGCCTGCCACTGTGGGTTAGATTGAACCTGAATTGTGTTGGTTTCCTCAATTCTATCATTAGTATTTTAGGAGATAGCTTTACATTGTCCTAAAGAATGACATAGTTTAGCACAGTGGCCACAATAGAGAGGAATATCTTCAAACTCAATTCGATACTTCCTATTATTCGAAATTGAACCAAGCCTAATATAGTGACACAGAGGTTTCACTAAATCAATTTCGACACAGAATTTGATGGCAGAGGGCCTAGTAAGCATTTCAGTAGCAAAATCATTTTTTATAAAGTCACCAATACTATTGCCAGTTGCCTCTATAGAAGCAGAATTATAGTAATACAAAGGAACTTCCCTGATAGTACACCAAATCGAAACGATTGGAGATTCTTTTTGTGTGGAAAAGTCTGGTGTCCACTTAAGCATCTTAAGCAGTATGCCATTGAAGTTCCATATGCCCTTCATCCAACATCGTTGATAGTCGTTAACCTGCTCAAATCTGATTAGTACGTGTTTATAATCCAAAGATCCTAATTGATACTTACCTTTGAACCCAATTGTTCGGAGGGCTACCTCCATCTGATCCATAGAAAACCTTCCTTTAGTAAACTTACAGACCAAAGCATTGGAATAGTGAGCCGAAAGCGTAGCAATTTGCTCATCAGAGTATAAGCAGACAGGGTCCCCAAGATAAGTAGACTTTGGAATTAGCTCAGGATTATTAGGGAGCTGTGTTGAAAGGGGGGGGGATTTGGTTTGAAGAACTGCAGCAAAGGTTTTTGGAGGTGGAGGATGATTGACCGTAGTAGCCGCTATATCGGCCGGCGAGATTAAAGCTCCGCCAAGAGGCGAAGCGGCCAGAAACAGCCGGCCCAAAGACCGTTGCCGGTAAATAATGGATAGAAAAGAGGGTTTAGGGTAGAAGAAAGGGAATCGCACACAATATCGCACCAACAATCGCACACAGATGAACAGTTTCTTTAACAGTTTCCTACTTTTAACAGTTTCTTACTTTCTTTTTCTTTTAGTTGGGTTGGTAAGTAGATTATGAGAATTCTTCTTCCCAAATAAAGGGATCATCATCTTTCCATTGATCATCCTCTCGTGCGGCATTGATGCCTCAACGTATATTGCGAGCAACATCAATCGCCATGCATGTGTCTTGGAACAATAAAAATGTAATCTAAAAATGCAAGATATGTTTGGAAAGTTGCAATAAAGTACAGAAATCACAAATAGTTTCATTCAACAACTAAAAAAACTAGCCTAAGTGTCAAACACCCGAAAATGGCACAACCTCGATCAGGATTGAGCTTGCTCAAAATTTGACTTCTCACGCTATGTATCAAATTTCCCTAACTTTCCAGTATATCTCCATTGAATATCGACAACTAGTAAAATAAATTTGCAACAGTTACGACTATGAACACGAGATTTGCACGAGCAATGCACAATTATTTCTGAAATAAAGTGTCAAAATAACCATACCTTTTAACTGATAGTGTCAGTATAACCTTATAATTTTAAAAAATGTCAATCTAACTTGGGACTTGGCTTCGGGTTCGGGTCCTTCTCTAGTCTGATCAAATTTCCTGAATCTCCTTGGATACATTGGGAATGATGGTGGGGTTCGCAAAATCGACAAGACTCTGGTGACCAGAAAACAAGCGCACGACCATCCCAACGTCTACAGGGAGACACACTAGATGAGATTTAAATGCGGCAGACTCACTTGAATCACTTCCAAGCCTAAGAACATAAGGTTTATCCTGTTCAATCATTCATCTATATCATGGATCTATAAAAAATTATCTTATGCAATTAACACAAGGTGAAAATTATTATTTTTAATTTATAAAGAAAAAAAGAAAGAACAATGGGATAGATTGTATGTTACCTTGATATAACCAACTTCTTTAATGGCTTAAACAAGCTTGAGGTGAAACTAGATGATGAGATTGTTTTCCCTCTCAAAATAAGGAAGCTGAAGCAATTAGTAACTAATCATTCATTTGATGATTTCAAGGAAACCCTAGTTCACAATGTCACATTGATGATGATGGTGGCAAGAGTTTCCCCACCACCATTCTCTCTGTTGGTATCAGTCTAGCCATAATAAGGTCAAAATTTATGTTCAAAATATTTTTGATCATGATTACACTACCACAGAAACCCCCATCTAACAATAGATTGGTTATTGTTAGAGGCTAGTTAGGTTGGATGTCAAATCCACTTATTGTAATCACCGCCGGGCCTTTTTTCCATCATCTTGGAATGAATATTTTTTTAAAAAAGAAACTAAATCAGTATTCAGTCTCACATATACTCCCTCCGTCCCAGTCGTTTTTGCACTTTTATTTTTTGCACATTTTCCAAGTCACATGTTTGACTATGAATATCTTTACCTACGTATAATAATGACGAATAAAAATTTAATATTTAAAATCTACTTGTTATAACGATTTGAACAAAATCATATAAGATAATATTATTTTTCATATATCTATTCAAATATGCAGTCATTTTTTTATAGAGAATAGTGTCAAAAAAGTAAAAGTGCAAATACAACTGATACGGAAGGAGTACATTCTAAACTTACAGTAGTTAAACAAATATTAATTAATAATTTCCTGGGTTTTGCTTGAACCCTAAAATCACATTAGATATTGTAGTGATGATCTGGGTTCTCCACTTTTATCACAATATCAATCAAGTTTGCACCCAAACACATCCGCACCAATTATCAGCATACTTAACATATCAGTCAGGATGGAAAAAGTTACAAGGGCCAAAAAATTGGAAAAAGAGACTTCAATGTTTACTAATGAAAAATTAAAGGATTGCATTAAAATATTTCTTAGAATTCAATATCAGAAAATTTTAAAAATCAAATAATCATATACTCTAAACAATGCATTAGCTCACATTGCTGGTTTCTCAGATATAGTAACACTTCGATACTATTTTTTCAAACCGCTTTTAAAAATTACCTCAAACTATCACATAATACTTGTCACCATGGTACCATGCTGACCTACATGTGGCAGCATGCATGGTTACAATGGATGTGTGGGTTTTAAAATTTTATGCATATGTAAAACTTGTGCCAGAAATTTGGGATTATTTTGGATGAGTTCGATTTATCATATGAAGAAGAAAAAGGGAGTGCAATTCCTGTGCAGAATTTTTCATGTATGATGATGGGTTGATTTTCCTCTCAAGATAAGGATGTTCAAGCAATCAGGATCTAATTACTCATCTGATGAGTATGAGGAAACCCTAGTTGGCAGTGTCACATTGATGATAATGGTGGCAAGAGTTTCCCCACCCACCATGCTCTAGGTAGGTATCAGTCAAGCCATAATAAGGTCAAAAATATATGTTCTAACTGTTGTTGATCATGGTTATTACTGAAGAATTCCATGCATGGGTCCACTGGCTGCTTGAGTGGAACGGAATTAAAGAGCTCAATCCTCATCATCAGATGCCTTGAAGTTTAGTACGGATGAGATTACAAATCAATTTCTGAGCCATTTTCATTATTCTTCTGCATGCACACCAACAATTTGCATCATTCTTTTGCACGCACACGGCACGTTATAGGAACATGAAATAAACCTATCATTTACATGCAAGAGGCAGAATACTCTTAAGAATTCAAAAAAATAGTTTGCAATATTGAAGATAAAAACACCAAACTAAATTATTATCAAACTCAAATATAGCATGATCAACGAGTGTACAGTATGTGGCCATATAAAATCTCAAGCCTATTGGAACTGATGATCCTCGAGATTGGGAAGATCTTGCTTCAGAAATACTTGGGATGATATTCGAACCTCTCTTGTTACTAGATATGTGCATTCTATGTTATCCTGGAAATCAAACAACGACACCCGGCTCACATCTATTGTAAATCTCACATTCAGACGATGGATGCAACTGTAACAAGGTCCAATTTCCTCAAACCAGCCTTCCAACTTCTTTGCTTCTCGGTTCCATTTGGTAAAATATGAAAGTACATAAACTGAGAGTTGTTAGAGGGCAAATACTCAAAATGTGTCTTTCCTTCTCCCGGCTCCTCGGGCACCCCTACGAAAATCGTTCCATCCCAGTACTCGCTTCTCCAATGTCTGCATTTTCCCTCCAAGATAATTAATTGAGGTGCTCCTTTGGAATCAATTACAATCGAGTAGTTCCCAGGAGACGGGTCGCTGTCTGATAGAATGCTTCTAGTTTTGATCACTAGGAGCTGCGGTGTAGTACAACAATGTGAAACTGTGCTCCAACGTGTATTGTATGCAAAAATCACAATACAAATGTCATGAAATTATAAATAAATAAATAAAATTAGAAAATGAAAAATGTATTTTTGAAATTCATAAAACCACCCAATAATGCCTTTCAACAACTAATAAAACTCGATCACCAATTGCCCAAAACTGGCACGATCAGGGTTGCTTAGAAATTGACATCACACATTGGGTATCAACGTTCTATGATCTCTATTAAAGATGTTTTCTTCTTTTTTTTTTGCTGAAGAACACATAATAACATTCATTTTCCTGGAGTTTTTTTAGGCATTGCACATTATTTTATTTCAAGTCAAAAACAATTCAGAGCAAAAACTAAAAGCATGCTTCTTTGATAAAATGCTTCGACTTCTGATTATTTGGAGTTGCAGTGCAATGCGAATCATGTGTGTTATCAATTTCATTTCTATTCGCCCATTTTAAACTAGAATTTAAATATTTATTTAATCATAAAATTTTAAGTTTAACTATAAATTTGAATTTGAACACGGTATGATATCTTATTAAAATAAATATATATAACATATATTTTAATAATATCAATTTTCAACAAATTTTATTTATCTGTGATGAAAATATTAATAAATAAGCAATTTTCAAGTCAACTGCTAAAAGTTAAAGTGCAAAATTTAAAATGAGATTTATTTTTTTAGAAGCTCTTTTTGTTGGGTCGGTAAGTAGATTATGAGAATTCTTCTTCCCAAATAAGGGGATCATCGGCTTTCCTTTGATCATCCTCTCGTGCGGCATTGATGCTCCAACGTATATTGCAAGCAACATCAATCGCCTTGCATGTGTCTTGGAACAATAAAAATGTAATAAGAAAATGCAAGATATGTTTGGAAAGTTACAATAATGCACAAAAATCACCAATAGTTTCATTCAGCAACTAATAAAACTAGCCCAAGCGTCAAACGCCTGAAAATGGCACGACCTCGATCAGGATTGGGATTGCTTAGAAGTTGACTTCTCACGCTAGGTATAAAATTTCCCTAACTTTCCAGTATAACTCAATTGAATATCGACAACTAGTAAAATAAAATTGCAACGGTTACGAGTATGTGCACGGGATTCGCACGAACAGTGCGCAATTCTTTCTAAAATAAATTGTTAAAATAACAATACATTTTAACTGAAAGTGTCAGTATAACCTTATAATTTGAAAAAGGTCAATCTAACCTTGGGACTTGGCTTCGGGTTCGAGTCCTTCTCCAGATTGACTCGGATTTCCTGAATCTCCTTGGACACGTTGGGGATGATGGTGGGGTTTGCGATATCGACAAGACTCTGGTGACAAGAAAACGAGCCCTCTACCATCCCGACATCTACAGGGAGACTCACTACATGATATTTAAATGCTGCAGACTACTTGAATCACTTCCAAGCCTAAGAACATAAGGTTTATCTTCTTCAATTATTCATGTATATGATGGATCTATAAAAAATTATCTTATTCAATTAACACAAGGTGAAAATTATTATTTTTAATTTATAAAGAAAAAAATAAAGAACGATAAGACAGATTGTATGTTACCTTGATATAACCAACTTCTCTAATGGCTTAAACAAGCTTGAGGTGCAACTTGATGATGAGATTGATTTCCCTCTCAAAATAAGTAAATTGAAGCAATTAGTAACTAATCATTCATTTGATGATTCCGAGGAAATCCCTTTTTGCAATGTCACATTGAAGATGATGGTGGCAAGAGTTTCCCCACCCAACGTTCTCTCTATTGGTATCAGTCTAGCCACAAAAGGTCAAAATTTACGTTCAAAATGTTTTTGATCATGATTACACTACCACAGAGACCCCCCATCTAACACCAGTAAAAACTAATGCTAAAAATCTAATAGCACCGGTTTTTTAAAATTTCAACACCGGTTTTTAAAAACCTGTGCTAAATTTTACAATAGCACCGGTTTTGGAAACATTAGCACCGGTATCTAAAACTGGTGCTAAAAGTTAGAAAATTTCATTTTTCACGCCAAAGAAATATCCAAATATTTTAAAATAGCACCGATTTTGGAAATATTAGCACTGATTTTTAAAAACCGGTGCTAAAAACATGTAAAATTCTATCTTCCTGCCAAAAATTCAAAATAGCATCGGTTTTCTTAAAAAGTAGCACCGGTTTTAAAAAACCGGTGCTAAAATTAAAAAACAGCATTGGGTTGTTAAAAAATGGTACCATTTTTTAAAAACCGGTGCTATAAATTTTCAAAATTCATTTTCCCGCCAAAACAATAGCCAAAAATTTTAAAATAGCACTGGTTTTAGAAAAAATTATCATCGGTTTTAAAAACCGGTGCTAAAAATTTTAAAAATAGTACCGGTTTTGGAAGATAATAGCATCGGTTTAAACCGGCGCTAAAAAATATTAAAATATTATTTTTTTTAAGATTAACCATCCGAGGATGGGAGGAATTTATTAGGCTCCCCGAACCAGAATTAAATAGGCCAAATTAGGCGCATAATGACTTTAAATGTTACAAAAAGGTCATCCATTTGATGATCCAAGAGCCAAAATAATCTCTTGAAGCAATAAATCACTTGCTACCAAAAGCGGTGTTTCCACCTATTCAAAGCTAGAACTAAAACTAATGTTCATCGATGAGCTTGCAGAGGACTATCTTAGTAAACCATCTAACTGAAATACCATGAACAAGTCAGCGAATCGAGCAATTCGAAACCCCAGTTTGTCAATGATATGCCTGCCAAATGGGATGTAAGATAATCTCTGAGTTAACCAGGGGAAGTCACGGATACCAGATCCAGAAAGCAGCTGTAATGTTTGGGAGGCGAAAAAATTTGTTCAGCATCATAGGAGCTGGTTGAGGGGTGTTGAAGTGGAACAAGATTTCATAGAGTAGTTAGCTTGAGAAGTAGACTATTGCTGGGGGAGAAAAATGCCTCGCCCTGCATCCAGTGCATTGCCACCCTTGCTTGACATCCGTATCCTATCTATGCATTCAGTCGAGATACCTGTACTAACAAGAAGAGAAAAACCAGCAGTATCTATGCTAAAAATCATGTACTACTAATTTCATAGTAGTGCTGGAAAAAAAAATAAGAACTGAGCAATCCTTTTCTAAGTCCTACTGATATCCATAGGAGATCCAATACGAATCGCTGGATAACCCATGCTATCGAGTGACAGTAAACCCCTAAGGAAGAGGGGAATAGACCGAGGGTCTAAGTCTCCCTGTAGATGATTTTCCCTAGCAAATTTTGCCAAGAAATCTGCAGCTAAGTTTGCTTCTCTAGGGGTATGCTGGATTGGGTGTGTGAAGTGTTCTAAATTAAGTGCACTGCAAATGGAGAAAGTTCTCCAAGGGCTGCACAATGGGTTTTGAATACCCCTAACAGCAGTTAAACAATCAGATTCTATGACACAAGTACCTAAAGCTAGTTCTGTACAGATTTCATATCCACATTGTATTGACAAAAGTTCAGCTTGTAAGGGGGTTGGACACTGAAACAATTTAACTCTCATTTTAACCACATTCCCTTTCCAATCCCTGACTATAATTGCAGATGAGGAAAAACCACTAGAGATCCAAGATGCATCAGTATTAATTTTATAACCAGATTGTGGTTTTTTCCAGTACTCAGCAGATATAGCAATTATTTTCATTTGAAAGATTTGTGGAATGAGTTTAGCCTGAATCCATTGCTTATGCCTTTCTTGATTTCCTATCACTTGGTGAGCTGTGAATATTTGATAGATCGTATCTTTAATATCATGAAAGCATGCATCTGTTGAGAAAGGTCTATTTTCAAAAAAGATTTTGTTTCTATTAGTCCAGAGATTCCATATTGTAACCAGTAAAGCAGCAGTTATCAGTTTGGCATGAATCTTTGATTCAGCCTTAAAAGATAGATAGAATTCCACTCTGCTTTTTAAACTCCTAAATCCCTTTTGTTGTAATAGTAAAAGTGAATGAACACCTTGCCATACAACACAGGAAGAGGGGCATGAATTAAAAAAATGATCCAGGTTATCTGCATGGTTCAGGCAAAGAGGGCATTTAGAAGCCAAAGAGAAACCCATCCTACTTATAATATCATCGAAAGGTAAGATGCTGTTTAGAGCTCTCCAAAGAAGTACAGACATCTTTTTAGGAATGAAAGAGGACCAAACCTTTTTAAAATGTTTGATTTCTGGTCTTTTTTATCTGAATAAGGTGTAGGCTGATCTAATTGAAAAGTTCCCATCATTTGTTGGAGTCCAGACAAGCTTATCAACGTGAGAGAATTCCAGCTCCACTTCCTGCAAAATATGAAGAGTATTGGTAGCCAAATGAGGCTCCAGATTTGGTAAGATAGCAGTTTTGTTGTTAATGAAAGTCCTAAGAGAGATATCCTCGAATGGAATATCTATCTCCTCAGGCCATTTATAACACAAAGCTCTCTCTCCTGTCCAATTTGCATCCCAAAATGAGCAATCACCAACTCCATAAATAACTCTAGAATACCTGTTGGCCCTAGCAGTGATTCTACAAATTCTACCCCAAGTGTGGGATTTTTTGTAGGAAGCAGGTAGTGACCATAAAAGAGATGACCACTGGGTACTATTAATTTGAAGCTTCCACCATAATTTGCATGAAAAGGCATCTAATATGGCGTTTAGATCCCTGAATCCTATACCATTTTCATCCACAGGGTAGCTCATTTTTTTCCAAGATCTCCACCTTTTCCTTACTGAATTTTCATTGTTACCCCAGAATAGAGTAGATGCCATTTTTTCCATTTTTTATAACTATCCTTGGAGGTCTTAGAACTGGAAAAATATGTGTTGGAATGGAAAGAAAGCAGTGATTAATCAAAATGATCTTACCGGCTGGACTTAGCCATCTATTCTTCCAATTTTTTTATCAATTTCTCCATTCTTTCTATTACAGGTAGGTAGTGCACCTGTAAATTTCAGCCCAAAAATATAGGGACTCCAAGGT
Source organism: Rubia yunnanensis (assembly GCA_037428765.1). Taxonomy (NCBI): domain Eukaryota; kingdom Viridiplantae; phylum Streptophyta; class Magnoliopsida; order Gentianales; family Rubiaceae; genus Rubia; species Rubia yunnanensis. The sequence continues at coordinate 124,878,122 of CM075061.1, read as the reverse complement.
ATTTAAAAGGGAAGGAGCCTTTCTCCATTCCCAGTATTCTCCTAACAGATTGCACAATATGTAAAGATGTGTTGTGAGCTACATAAAATTCAGATTTGGCAAAGTTAACCTTTTGACCTGATGTATGCTCATATGCAATCAGAAAATGTTTAAACCGTTTTAAGTTGTTAGGCTTAGTATTTAGGAAAACAGCAATCTCATCGGCATACATGAGATGAGTCAGGGGGGAACAAGAATTGGGGAGACTAAAGTAATGTAAATAGCCAATGCTAAACATTTTATTTAAACCTCTACAGAAAGCCTCAGACAGTAAATTGTACAGGAAAGGGGAAAGGGGGTCACCTTGTTTGATACCCCTAGAGGAAGAAAAGAAACCAGATGTTACTCCATTAACTAGTATAGAAAAGTTTGGTAGAAATTTCACTGGTAACGGCACTGTGTGCGAATTTCACACAGCAAGCGTTCGAACTCTGTGCATTCGTCTTCCTCAACCTCCGGCACCGCCACAATGGCGGAGCCACCACCTAATGCCAATAACCCCGCTTTCTCTTATGCCCAAGCCGTAAGGCAGGAACTTCGCGAAGCTCTCAACCTCTCCGCCCCAAATGCTCAGGATGTCCATAACTCACCCTTCGTCCCTAAAGCAAGAATTGAGCACCTGGGTGAGCCGGGACTACACTTCACGGAGGAGGAATGTCTCAAGTTGGAAGCTCCACTCAGATGGACCCTAATAGGGAAGTTCTCCCGCAGTCGGCCTCAACTGGAGAAGCTCCGGAAGGACTTCCACACGGCCGGATTCAAGGGCCACAGTAACATCACCCTACTGGACAACAAACAGGTTCTAATATCTTTTTCGATTCCTGATGATTACTACCGATGCTGGTTACATAAAATCTGGAATTTTGGTTCGTATTCGATTAGAATCACAAAATGGGTTCCTAATTTCAACCCAAATGCTGACTCCCCTATTGTCCCAATCTGGATTTCCCAATCTGGATTGCCTCACCAATTTTTCGACTATAATGTGCTTATGTCAATGGGTAACATAATTGGTACTCCAATAAGGGTAGACAGAGCTTCCCTCAATAGAACTAGGCCTCATGTGGCCAGGATCTGTGTAGAGCTTGATGTGACTAAACCTATGCTAGACAGAATTTGGCTTAGTTTTAGGGATTGTGGCTTCTGGCAGTATATAGAGTATGAGGGGGTCCCTTTATACTGCTCAAATTGCCTCAAATTAGGACACTCAGATACTGTTTGCAGGTTAGATAAGAACTGTTCTAAATTCATCCCATGGAAACCTCAAGGCAACTCATTCAAAGATGGTAATAAATCCATTTCTATTGATGAACAGGGAAGGAACAAAGGTAAAGGAAATGGTCTCAATGCCACTACTTATGATGCCCCTAAGACTCACCCTGTATATAAGATCAAATCTGATAACAATGCCAAGAAGTTTTCTCAGGAAAAGTTTGCTCAGAAGGAATCCCAGGAAGGTACTTCCACAAATGGAATCTTGCACTCACCCAAAGATACAAGTACTAAAGTGTTGATCCTTGAACAAGGATCCCAGGTTCCGTCTACTTCCCCTGATAATGTTTGTGTTGCTTTTAACTCTGGAAAACAGCTTTTAGTTAGTAAAAATGCTGGTGTTGATCATAACTTAGAAAAACAACAGATAGTTAATGAAACTGATTGTGTTGGTTCTGATTGTGGAAAACAGCAGATAGTTAGTGAAAATGCTGATGTTGGTTCTGATTGTGGAAATGCTTGTGTTGTTGACTATGGGAAACAGCAATCAATCAGTGAAAATGCTGGCCTTGATTATAACTCTGGACAACAGCAGATAGCTTGTGAAAATGATGGTGTTATTTTTGACAATGAAAAAACACAGATATTTAGTGAGTTAGCCTCAAGGAAGCTTATTTCTGATGCAGGGAACCCCCTGGAACCTTTTGATAATAATGACCCCATCTTTCAACCCCATATCAGTAATCCCCTGCTCTCTAAATCAATCTCAAACTATTCTCCAACTGCACGGACAACAGATCTCAGCAATCTTAACACTAATGCAAATGAAAAAGACATCCCATTATTCTTAACTACTGAAGAATCCATCCCATGCACAGAGATCCTATTAAAACACTCTTCTCTTCCACCTCAAACACGGAAACCCTCTTACCCCCTTGAGTGGATAAACACAGAATCCTCCTTTAGGCAACAAGAACAAATGCTAGAGCAACAGAATTTTAGCTTCGAACAAATTAAGGCTATTCTGATTAAAGATCACTCGAAGTTAACCAATACCCTCACCTCTAACAGTTTCGACCCCAAGCCTAAACAGAGGAAGTATACTAAAAGAAACTACACCTCTACTCCTAAAACGGTCTTCACCCGTTCCTCATTGTCCCTCTCCAAAGTACATCCATGAATAAACTCAATATCTGCGCATGGAATATAAGGGGAATAGGAAACAGTCCTACTCAAACCCGGTTAAAAAATATAATAAGAAACAACTCAATCCAAATCTGTGCCCTCATTGAACCCTTCCTGGATCATGGCAAAATACAAAATATATCCTGCTAGCTGGGATTCAACCATTTCTACGCCAACCCAATAAACAAAATCTGGCTAATATGGGATGAAACCATTACAGTAAATATTGTCAAATTGGAAGAACAAATGATTATAGTGAAAATCAAATCTGCCACTTTATCACAAGAATGTCAGATAGGCTTTGTATATGCTAAGCACACTATTCATGAACGGAATAAACTGTGGCTAGACATAGCAAACCTTAATAAGGAACCCCTGTGCCTAATTGGTGACTTCAATGTCATAACAAAAAATGAGGAATACCTAGGACAATCAATACCTAATCAAAACAGCATACGGAACTTCAACTCTTTCCTGAATGACCACCATTTCACAGAAATACCTACATCAGGTAGTCTCTTTACCTGGACTGGTATGCGCCCCAAAGGGAGAGTTTGGAAGCGCCTAGATAGGGGAATTTCTAACAACTTATGGTGGTCGACATTCCACAACTCGAACATTAAAACCTTAGCAAGAGAGGGCTCGGATCACACCCCCTTAGTCCTCTCTGTGTCCAGCTCACCAAAAACAACCTCACCTAAACCTTTTAAATTCCAGGAATGTTGGACTAACCATCCAACCTTTCTCAAGCTTGTGGAGGATGTCTGGACAGTTCACACCAACTTACAAGGGATGAAACGTTTAATTCATAAACTCAAACACTTAAAAAGATCTTTAAAAATCTGGAACAAGGAAGTGTTCGGTAATGTTTTTGATGCGGTTAAACTAAGTGAGGAACTATTAATCATTGCTGAAAGTGATCTTCAGCAAATCGAATCTCCTGAAAACATACAGGCTCTAAATCTTGCTAAAGCTAAGCTCAGATTAGCTTTAAGTAATCAGGAAGTTTTCCTGAAACAAAAATCTAGGCTCAAGTGGCTTAAGGAGGGCGATGCAAATTCAAAGTTTTTCCACCAATCTATCCTAAATAAACATAAGAGACAAACCATCTCGCTCATCAAATCCTCCAATGGCACATGGCTTAATAACAATGAGGATATTGAGAAGGAAGCAGTAAGTTTCTTCTCCACACTACTGACTGCTGAACCATCAGATCCCACAGGAGCTAACTCCTCCTGGATCCTGGAGAATGTACCAGTTGTAATAACCAATGATATGAACTCTACACTTCTAAAACAAATCAGCATGGAAGAACTAACTAACATAGTGTTTTCCATGAATAGTCATTCATCCCCAGGCCCTGATGGCTTTTCTGGTTTCTTTTACCATAAATGCTGGGACATCATTAAAAATGATGTGCTCCTGGCAGCAGATGATTTCTTGGGGGGCTCAGAAATCCCAAAGGCCATTTCCTCTACTCACATAACTTTAATCCCTAAAAAAGATGTATGCTCCTCTTTCAAGGATTACAGACCAATAAGCTTAAGCAACTTCACAAACAAGATTTTCTCCAAGATAATCTCCTCCAGACTGAAATCTTTTTTAGATGACATAGTGAGCCCTGAACAATCGGCCTTTGTCTCCGGAAGGGAAATCGCAGATAATGTACTGCTCATGCAGGAATTCACTAATCATCTGCACACAAAGACAAAAGGATATAACATGATCATTAAATTGGATATGATGAAAGCCTTCGACAGAGTATCATGGTCTTTCCTAACGAATGTATTACTCAAACAAGGTTTTTCCAAAACAATAGTTGAGATAATAATACGGAATATCCAATCTGCTCATTTCTCATTACTTTTAAATGGCAAACCTGTTGGCTTTTTCCCTGCCTCCAGAGGTTTAAAACAAGGGGATCCTCTATCCCTGATGCTTTTCATTCTCATGGCCGAAGCATTCTCCCACAACCTGAACTTCCTTTTTCAGTTCGGGAATATTCAGCCCTACAAACTCCCTCGAGGGATGATATCTTCATCTCACCTCTCCTATGCTGATGACACAGCAATTTTCCTGAAATATTCAAAACAGGGTCTGCAAACCATAATGAACTTCCTCGTATCATATGAGTTAGCTTCGGGTCAGAAAGTCAATTTCGAGAAATCAATTTTTTTCATATCAAAACATACTCCAAACAGAATCACATCATCCCTCCGAAGCCAGACCTCCATGATAGAAGGGACAACCCCTTTCAAATACCTAGGATGTCCTATTTACACAGGTAGAGTTAAAAACTTACTTTTCCATGGCGTTCTCCTTTCAATCCAAAACAAAATCAACAACTGGCAAAATAAACTTATATCTCCTGCTGGTAGGGCAACATTAATCAGACATGTCCTTTCATCAATGCAAATTCACTTAATCACGGTTTTAAAGCCAACTGCTCACATCATAAACCAAATACATAAAACTCTTGCAAGTTTATTCTGGAACAGCAACTCCACCAATGGACAAAAACACAGAAACTGGAAATCTTACCCGAACTTATGTTTCCCAACAGCGGAAAATGGACTGAACTTTAAGAATCTGACAATTTTAACAAAATCTTTCTCCCTAAAATTATGGTGGAAACTCCAAACAGGAAAGTCACTATGGGCAAAAGTCATGTGGTCGATGAGAGACACACACAAAACTTCCCGAACCTGGAAACGTATCAAAGAGGCAGACGAAATAGCCTTAAGGAACTCCAAAGTCATCCTTGGTTCAGGTTCAGTCTCCTTTTGGAACTCCAATTGGACCTCTCTTGGCCCGCTGATTGACCATCTCCAAAACCCATCAGATTGCCCTTTCATTAACTTAACAGTGGCAGAGTTTATAAAATATAAAAACTGCTACTCAGAACAGATCAGAAACATCCTCCCCGATTCCATTTCCTTAACCCTGGATCTGGAAATCACTCTTTTTCCTGAATATGATGATGCACTCATTTGGAAGCCTACTACTGCAGGTAATTTCACTGTGCGTTCAGCATATGAAATTCTGAGGGAGAAAAAATTGGAAATCCCTTCCTATTCTCACCTCTGGTCAAAACTTCTGCCTAAGAAAGTGTCTTTATTTAATTGGAAACTTTTAAACAGACTACTAGCTCTGCCTGATGTGCTCGAAGGTTTCCAATTCCATGTCCCATCTAGATGCTGCTTCTGCTTTCTTCATTCTGAAACAATACACCACTCATTCAACTCATGTGCAAAGGTCAGCTTGATTTGGAAGATGGTTAACTCAGTTTTTGAGCTGCCAAATCACCATTTTCAACTAGTGTGGGATAGATTTTATTTCTACTGGAATTACAACCCTGCTGACAGTTCTGCTAAACTTTTAATCCGAACAATTCCCAGTGTGGTGCACTGGTACCTGTGGCGCGCCAGATGTTTATATTTCTTTGAGGGTACAAAACCTAACCACATAACCATTTTCAGACAAATTCTCCTTCATTTTAATGACACCTTGCTTGCTTTCAAAATGGATTTCGAATGGTCTTTATCCCCAACTCCAAGGCTTTTGAGCAAGGTTCCAATTAGGAAAAGAACAATCAGAATTCTGCAATGGAAACCACCTGTGGATTTCAAACTTAATACTGATGGTGCTTTTAAGAACGGTGCTGCAGGAATAGGTTGTATGATTAGAGACCATTCTGGCCACGTAATTATAGCTTGTTCAAAATCTATCACTGTTGAATCTGCTTTGCAGGCTGAAACCAATGCACTTCTACAAGGTCTGCTGCTAGCTCGGGCAAAATGCATCAAAAAAATTGAGATTGACTCCAAAATTCTGCTCGGCATGATCCAGCAACAGCTCAAAATTCCATGGAGACTACTGAATCTGATGAGGAAAATCTGGGAACTTCTCCAAGGCATGAACTGCACATTTCAGAACGTTTTCAGAGAGGCGAATAGCGCGGCTGACTTCTTAGCAAAAATGGCTAGTTGCGAACAGGTAAATTCACTCTATGGTCCCACGGATTTGCCCCCAATTGTCGCAGGACAGGTAAAGCTGGATGCAGAAGGCTACCCTTACTTTAGGACTATGTAACTCTTCTCTAGTTATTTATCTTTCTGTTTCTGTCGATCAATAGGATAGTGATAGCACGATGTTTAGTTTGGTGTGATCGACAGAGGAACTTTCGAGGTAAGGTATTAAGTCCCCCTCTTTTATGTATCACTTATTTTAATTAATAAATGGGTAGGGGTCTGCCAAACCCCCCACCACCACAGGTGGATTTCTTTTTTAAAAAAATAGTATAGAAAAGTGAGCTGAGGCGATGTTATGCATTATGAGTCTAACAAATTTACCATGAAAACCAAAATGTAGGAGAATGGAATTTAGGAATGACCAAGAAACCCTATCAAAAGCCTTTTGCATATCAAGTTTAACAATCAGATTTGAAATCTTAGATTTCCTAGACAGTAGTCTGGTCATCTCTTGCATTTGAATTACATTATCTGAAATATCCCTTCCTTTAATAAAAGCACTTTGTTCAGGGGAAATCAGTATTTGCATCACTGGTTTGATCCTTTCCATTAACAGTTTTGAGAAAACTTTGTTAACAAAATTTGATAGGCTAATTGGTCTGAAATCTGCAAATGTGATTGGAATAGATTTTTTGGGGGATTAAGGTCAGCCAAGTACTAGAAATGGCTTTAGGGATGTTGCCATTATTTAAAAAATCATTTGCTGCTTCTAAAAGATTGTCTTTAATGGTCTCCCAGAAAGAGGTGTAAAATTCTCCTGAGAAGCCTTCTGAGCCCGGGGCACTAGATTTGTTAAGATAAAAAACTGCAAATTTGAGTTCCTGGATATTAAAAGGGTTGAGCAGAAGGAGGTTCTGTTGGTCAGTAAGTACTCTAGGAATTTCTTGTAGAAAGTGATTCAGATAAGTACCCTGTTTTTGTGAGACATCCTCATTAAGTAATTCCTGAAAAAATTGAACTCCTTCTTCTTTTATCAGTTGTGGATCTGTTATCCAATTCCCACTTCCATCTTTAATTTTACTAATTCTAGATTTAGCTTTCTTTTCCCTAATGGTGTGATGAAAGTAGCTAGTGTTTGCATCTCCATGTTTTAACCAATTTAACCTAGCCTTTTGCTTCAGGAAAATATTGTGTTCTTTCTGAGCTCTCAGGAGCATGGCTTTTGACTTCATGAGTTCTATTAAAACTGATTCCTCTTGAGACTGCTGGAACAGTATTTCCAGTTCATTAACTTTTGTTTCTGATTGTAAAAGATTATGATTTACATTGCCAAAAATGGTTTTGTTCCAGTCTTTAATTACAATCTTAAGCCTCTTTAGTTTGTGAACAAACCTATGCATCCCTTTGAGGGAGGATATTAATTTCCAATTTGAGACTACTAGAGCTTGAAAATCATGTCTATTTGACCACATTTCTTGATATCTAAAAGGCCTTCGAACCTGTTCTACTGCAGATTGAATAGATAGTAATAAAGGAGAATGATCAGAAGTCATTCTATTTAGTACTTGTATAGAGCTGTCCTGAAAAAATTCCAGCCAGTCTAAATTACTCAATCCCCTGTCTAATCTTTGAAACTGTAGGTCCTTACATTTATCCCGATATCTATTATTATTCCAAGTGAAAGAGTTGCCTACTGTGGGGATTTCATGCAGGTCCATGTTAGTTAAGAATTCATTAAATTGTTTCATGCTTTTTCTAGGTGTTGATTTCCTACCTTTATATTCAGAAACTGAAGCAACAGTATTGAAATCCCCAATGTATATGGATGGTTCAGGAGTTGGGGATTGTAAATCAGTCCATAAAACTTCCCTCGAATGTCTATAGACACTAGCATAAATGAAGAAACAATTCCAGGAACATATTAAAATATTAAATTTTTCCCGCCAAAATTTTTTTAAATTCAATGTTTTGCCAAAAAATTCTAATTATTCGTCAAATTTTTTTAAAGTTCAATTTTTCCACCAATGAATTCAAAAAATTCGCCAAAAATTTCAAATAATATTCCCAAAAATTTCATGAGCTGGGAGATGGTGCGCAGCCGCTATAAGCTCTTTTTTTTTAACTTTCAAAATCGTTCACTTCTTTTGTTGACTTTAACTAATAACTAAGTTAAGTTAAATTAATCAACGATCAACCTTTACTGGCCTAATATATGAAAATAAGAATAAAATTTATTTATATTAACTAATTAACCTTCAACCCTTAATTGAATTAGTATACATAAATACAAGACTAAATTATTTTTTTAGGCCCCTACAAAGTATCTTATACCATGTTTTGGTCCCCATTTGCAAATCAACCTTTAGACGGTACCCAAAAAATTTAAAACAATTTGTTTTGTCCCCAAAGGTGGTTCGATTGGTCTGGGCACGGTGGTTCGATTGGAGATGAGTCAGCGGTGACACAACGGTGGTTTGATTGGAGCAGTTGTGGAGCAGCAACGGCAAAGCAGCGTGGTATGGTGGGGGATAGAGTTTCTAGCGGAGCTAGGGCAGAGGTAGGGGGTGGCGGAGCTAGGGCAGCGGTGGCGGAGCTAGGTTCTTTCTGGTGGCTGGTGGTGTGGGTTTCTGGCGGAGCTAGGGCAGAGCTAGGAGCACCTTCTATTTTCCCCCATTTTCCCCACCGTCGAGCGCCTTCTGGAAAACTAGCAACGTCCATGAGACCCTCAAAAAGTTGCACGAAACCTCCAGCCTCGCTAAAGCACTGTAAGAAACTACTCAAAACAGTAAAATATTTCAATCAAATTAAGTTTCTCAAATTCCAGGGTTAATTTCAATCGGTCTGCAGGGAGAAAGAGCTGGAGATGTTAAAAATGGTGGAAAATGGTGAAATGAGGGTAAATGATGATGGTTCTGTTAATAGGTTTAAGGAACTACTGGTAGAAAATAGGATAGATTTGGACTTTTATGAATCGCTTGCTCCATAAGCTGTGAATGCTTTGATGTCGAAACTGAGGGTTCAGCTCGAACTGTTTTGAGTTGCGGCGGATGAGAAATCTCCGTGGGAGGAGAAATGTGCCGTGGTGATATTGGGAGATAAATTGCAGCAGCACAAGAGGTATAAACTGTGAAGGAAGAGGAGAAGAAAGCAGATTGCTGAGAAGAAGGCAAAGGTCTTTTATATGTTACTTTATGATTGCAATGCTTGTTGTTTCTAGAGTTGGTTGTGATTTTGATTAAGTTTTTTTTTAATATATTCAGAAGCTCGAGGATTTTGAAAAATATGACAAAGAAGCTGATGAGTGGAGGGCTAGACAGATAGCCAAGGAAGTTGCCCGAGGAAAGGTAATGATCACTGGATTCTTTGCAGTTTTTTCTGCTTGTGGCTGCTTTGCTTGGTTTTTCGAATAATCTGATGTCGTTGGAGCTTTTTCTTGTTTTGATAGAGAATATTAACGTGGTGAATTTCTTGGAGTACTGAAATTTCTTAGTTTTGTAATTAAGATATTATGGCCACTTCTTATTCCTAGGAGGAAACCTTAATGTGCCTTAGGATCTGTATTTGAACATTTAAAGGAGCAGCATGCTAATTTTTTTGGTTGCAAAATGTGTTGAGAAAGCTTGAATAAATTTCAATGTTCTAGTGAACATCATCTCTAAAAACTAGGCGAGAAAGCTTCGGTAAAGCAAGATGGCTAAGATTTTTCTAGTTGATCACTGACTTTGCCATTTGTATACAGGTTCGAAGAGCATGGGATGCATACATTAGACCTGGTGGAAGGTTAGCGTTCTATTTAATTGGTAAATTGGATGTCAATTCAAATTATGAACCCTTCTTAGTCTTAAGTAAAGCAATAAGGGCATTAGTAAAGTCAATGATACTGAATGAACCTTTCCCTTTTTCCCCTTGTGATTGTTCATGCATAGTACTGTATTTGGTAGTATAATGGACAATAGATATAACTAAAGACTTGCTTGAACAACTCCGGCATTGGTTCGGAGCATCTATATAGAAGCTTAATGTTTCTAACTTATAACAATAGTGCTAGTAGACCATACATGATACGTGTGTCACTTTTTACGCATCAGAGAAGCTTTGAATTTAAACCTATGCTTATATTTGTCATCATTTCATGTTTCTGCTAAATAGTTCATGGTACTGTTAATTCTTGGCTTCATTTTGAACTATGTAGTTGCTCAACAGAACGAAGAAATTGCAAAGTTGGTGGAGGAGGCACAAATGAATAAAGATCACATGCTTCAGGTACCAGATGACTCTTTCATCATAGCATGAATCAAGCATATGCTAATTTTTCCTATTTAATATGTCAGTATAAAAGTATTTCTTAGGGAAATGAAGAATCCCTTAAACAGCTTGAAACTGCACATGAAAAATCAAAGGCAGAGGTATCACACCATCATTGTTTTGTTATTGTTGAACACAATGAGTTTTCTTGCTAAACATTTGGGTATTGCGAAACATGGGGAGAATTAACTTGGCGGAGCTAGTCAGTAGGCATTCACTAAACCTTTTCTTATTTATATAGGCTGCTTGTGACATTATTTTCAAATTGTAAGGTAAAACATAATGAGATAAACTTGTGTGCTGAGTGGAGTTTTGATTACTCTTTTTTTTCTCCATGTTTATTTAGACCTAAACTACGTAGCCCCTTTGTGTGTATGTTTGATTCCTTTATCTGTTTGAATAGACAGAGGAATTCCAATTTGTCTTAAGTATGTTCCAGGCATTAGCTTCTGAACATACAATGAGCCTTCCAAGGTAAGATTTACTGATTTAGTTACATTTACCTTCCCCCCAACCATTTTTGCAAACTAAATTGAAGTTTTTAGTTGTATGGTCTTGTAGATGCATATGGAACGGTACATCTGAGCATTTTTAAGGATCATATATTGAAGATTAGTTGTGTGGCTTAGCCTTGTGTTTTGATGTGTGTACGCCACATGATTCAATTGCTAGTTCAAGCTCAAGTTATGTTTAGTCCCATAGATAGTTATGTTTGTGATAGTTATGTTTAGTCCCATTGATTATTAATTTTGTATCATAAATTTTTTTGGTTTTATTTCTATATTATCAATTTTGTAAAGTTGATTTTATTATTAAATTAATGTTGAAATAAATTGTTACTTTTGGTTCTTTTTCCCTTCCTCTGAAAGCGGCAGCGCGTTGCCGCTTTCAGAGGAAGGGATTTTTTTCGCCGTCGTAAATAATTTATCACCAGTTTTTTGCTAACAAAACCAGTGCCAACAAAAAAATTAGGTGCTAAATTAGCACCAATTGAAAAACCGGTGCTAACAAAAAAACCGGTGCTAAATAAGCACCGGTTGAAAAACTGGTGCTAACAAAAAAACCGGTGCTAAAAATAGCAATTTAGCACTGGTTTTTTTTCAACTGGTGAAACCGTTTTGTCAGTTACTTAGGCACCGGTTTTTTTTTACGAATTAACCAGTGATGGAACAAAAAAAACCGTGCTAGAGGGAGGTATGTATTGTAGTGTTAATCCAGAAGAGTTCTATGGAACAATCAGTTGCTTGAATGGAATGGAATTAAAATAGCACAATCCTAATCATATGTCTTTAAGTATAGTACATATCATATTACCATTTAATTTCTGAGCCATTTGTATCATTCTCCTGCATGCACACGACGTACCATAGGAACATGAAGTAAGGATATCATTTAAAGAAAGAGACCAAAGAATCTTATGAAATCAAACAAGTAGTGTGCAATATTGAAGCTAAAACACCAAAATCTATCATTACCAAGCTCAAATATAGCATGATTAGAAAGTGTACAATAACCATTGCTAACATATAAAATATCAAGCTCGTTGGATCCAGTGACTCTCGAGACTGGGAAGATCTTATTCTTAAAATATTTGGTATGATATTCGAACCTCTCCCATTACTAGAGATGTGTTCTGTATTATCCATCTACTGTGTAAGCCATCGAGATAAGTTTAGGGGGGCTTACTAAGCATAAATGTAAGTTTTAGAAAAGAGAAAAGGAAATATATACCTTTCATGTTGAAATCATCTGGATCGCTCCTTTACTGCATAACAATGAAACTTTTGAACACATTTTTTTATAAATCTGAAGCCTACTTATGTTACTAAAGAAAGAAATAATATTTTCATATTCATAACTGCCTTTTGTAGGGTTTGCTGCCAACTGCTGCAAGAAGCCGAGCATTTCATCCGGAAGCGTAGTATCCTTCGCCTTCTGAATATGCTCAGCATAATACTCACCTCCACCAAAATATCCACCAAAATCCACAACCAACAACTCCTCAACCTTGCACATAAATGATATGCTTATTTCATGTTCATATGATGTGCAATGTGTGTGCAGAAGAATAATGCAAAGGACTGGTGTGCATGTAGAAGAATGTTGCAAATGGCTCAAAATTAATATGATCAGTATTGAAATTTAATGCATCTCATTAGGATTGCACTCTTTCAGTTCCACTCCATTCGAGCAACTGGTTGTGCCAGGGAATTCTCTCGGATTAACCATAGTCAACAACGTTTTGAATATAAATTTTGACCTTATTGTAGCTAGAATGATACATACCTAGACCATGGTGGGTGAGAAAAACTCTTGCTATCATCATTGTAATCATGACACTGACAACTAGGGTTTCCTCAGAATCATCAGATGAATAATTAGTTCCTAATTGCTTCAACTTCCTTATCTTGAGAGTGAAATCAACCTCATTATCATACATGGACGATTCTGCACAAGAATTGCATTCTCTTTCTCTTCTCCAAACAACTCTTCCAACAACATTCTAGATTTCTGGAACAAGTTTTACATATATGTTAAATTTAAAAACTCATACATCAAGTGTAACCATGCATGCTGCCACTTGTAAGTCAACACACCTCGGGAGAAGTGATATATGTTGAGGAGTGAACTTTTTTGTACCGTGAGGGAGTTCATAGTGTTAAAATAAGTCAAGAAACTAGTTAAATTTGATCTGTTATGGATAGAGTTATTGGCTAGACTAGAGTCATACTAGTCTAGTCTTCCGTTTGGCAGTCTCTCTTTTGGCCACACAACCACCTAATTATGGAAAAATTTATGTCGAATGTTTCCGAATTCCATCCAAATTCCGGTGACTTTGGCAGTTATTCTTTCCACCCTCGCCAGTCTTCAGTGGTGACTTTCCATCTTTGGTGAGTTCAAGCTCCAATTTTTTGGCATCTCCTTCCCCAAAGGCCATTTTCTCCTGCCTATCTTCTCAGTGTATATGGCACAATCCGTTGACTACAAGGATCCGCTCCATCTAGATTATGTTTTTCACTTACGGAAGGCCATTTATGGTCTTAAGCAAGCAGCTCGAGCATGATTTCAATGATTTCAGCACTTATTCGGTTTCCAGTGCAGCTTCACAGATACTTCTCCATTTTTTCTTTCCCGGGGATCATCGTTATTGTATCTTCTGGTTTATGCAGATGATATTATTCTTACAGCTAACAACTCGACTCTTCTTTGGCAATTTGTTTATCAAACATATAGGGAGTTTTCCATCAAGGACTTAGGTGCCCTTCATTACTTTCTTAGCTTAGAAGTATCACCATACTTCATCGGGTTTACTTCTTGGTCAGGCTAAGTATGCCCGTGACATTCTTACTCATGCCAGGATGTCTGATGCTGCTCCAGTCTCTACCCCCTTTGTGCCAGGCTCGCAGTTGCATAGCTCCACCAGTCCTCCATTTCGGAATCTGACCACGTTCATTCTCTAGTTGGGGCCCTCCAGTACCTGACCATTACTCGTTTTGACTTGTCATTTTTGGTCAACATTGTCAATCATTATCTCAAGGACCCTCGTGAAAATTATTTTGTTATGGTTACTCAAATTCTCCAATATGTTCAAGGAACACCACATTTTGGTCTTACCATTCAATCTGCCAGTTCTTCCGAGGTGCTAGGTTATTCTGATGCAGATTGGGCTCTCTGTCTGGAGACTCGTCAATCCACTTATGGATATGCTATTTTTCATGGTGGAAACCTTTATTTTCCAAAGTACCGAGAAATAACCCATTATTTATCATTCCAACACGGAGTCTCAGTACCGGGCCCTAGCCAACATAGCTTCCAAGGTTGTTTTGCTGACTCGCATGCTTTAAGATCTTCGAGTTCCACTTTCTGGTTCTTCACTACTGTTATGTGACAACAGTAGCGCCATCTTCTTGGTTTAGAATCTAGTTGCACACAAGAGGGCGAATCACATCGATATCGACTATAACTTTATTCAAGAGTTAGTTGCTTCTGGAAAGCTGCTTGTTGCTCATGTTCCTAATGCTCTTCAGATTGCGGACATCTTCACCAAAGAGCTCTCTCATCCGTTGTTCGAGTTTTTCCAATCCAAGTTTTACGTCGCTGATCATTTGATGCTTAGCTTGAGTGGGGGGCCGGGGTGTTAAAATAAGTCAAGTATCTGATTAAATTTAATTTGTTATGTATAGAGTTGTTGACTAGACTAGAGTCATACTAGTATTACCCTTTCTTTTGTGCTCTATTTATTCTGAGTTGTGATACATGATTCACTATGGAAAATCATTCTTTCAGATAGAATGCTTCAACTTTTGATCACTAGGAGCCCTAGTGCAGTACTACAATACGAAACCGTGCTCCAAACGTGCATTGCTTACAAAGCTCAATCGCTTTACAAATGTCATGAAAAATTAAATAATTAATAATAAACAAATGTAAAATGTCTTTTGAAAGTCATAAACCACCAAAACCACCCAATAATGCCTTTGAACAACTAGTAAAACTCGATCATCAAATGCCCAAAACTAGCACGATGATGCTTAGGGATTGCACAGTTCGCATAGGGATTGCTCGTTTCCATACATAAATTATGCATGCAGCCTGAATAAATTACATAGTAAAAAAGCGAAAATGTAGCTTCTTTGTATCAAACAAATATATAAATTTCTTGGAGGGAGTTGAACACGACCAATATCCTCATATAAAATTAAAGGAACAAATAAGTAGACATACATTTAACCCTATATAGAATCCTTAATTGTTGGATCTGTGTGTATTGATATTTACATGTGAGCAGGGGCGGAACCAGGGGTGGGCGAGGGGGTGTTGGCACTACCCCTAGGATCCGGTGGTGCAGAAATTAAGCCTAGGGCACCACCGGAATCTCCAGTTCTGCCACCCATCATTTGTACCTCCACCCCTGTTTTCTCTAATGAAGAAGATGATGTCTACAAAAAAAATTATTTAATTTAAACCTAGGTACGTAAACGACGTCGTTTAAGTACTAGGTTTAATTATCTTTTGTCTTCAGATATCAAAGCCCTAGCCCATTGAAGACAGCCCATTCGAATTTAACCCAAATCTTTAAAATCAAAGCCTACCGACCGCCTTTGCTCTTCCTAAGGCTGTATGAATTTTCATATAAATGAGAATGGCAGAGAAATCAGAGTTTGTATTGCTGGAATTTTCTCTCCATAAGGCAAGACATTTTTTTATCCCAATAAGGCAAGGCTTGTGATGTGGGGAAAATTAAATTTGAACTGACGATGATTCATGCGAATATGAATTGCTTTCTTCAGGGTTTGTGATAGGTACAATCTCAATCTTTCAAATTAAGAAAATCACAATTTTAGTTTGGTATAGATTTTGTTTTTAAAGTATTCAATTAAATTATTAAATCTATATATGGATTTCAATAAAGTTATTCAATTAAATTGTTTGTAATTAGATATAAATTGATTTTGATTTAAATGATTAAGATTTGTAATTTTATGAATTATATATATATTTTTTTATTTAGGGTTAGATTTGAATTTGATTATTAGCTTGAATTTAAATGAATGTATATGAATTCTTTGTATCTTTAACTTATTATCAGCATTGCCATTTTCTTACAGTAATGATTTATTTGAAAAATAGTTCGTGTTATAGTGTATTGTCAACTTTTTGGAGACTAAATAAATGAAGAAAGACACAATAGAAAGGGTAATAGTCAAAAAATTCCACGTAGAATTCAATCTAAATTACATTCCAAAAAAATTGTACAGTGTAATTATGCCCCCCCACCCCCCAAGATTTCATCCTCGTTCCGCCTCTGCATGTGAATATAAATGGTACAAGGTACAAATAGATATGAAATAAAATATTTCAAACCAATCACTAATTTGTTCCTTATCCTTATTCTATTCGTTCTTTAACTCTATTACCCCCTTCGAGCAAAGTGTATGATTACTAGCAACGCGGATCTTGGAATGCAAGAACTTTGGGATGAGGTTAGCCCTTTGTAAATATTTCAATAAGATAGAGATTAGAAGAGCCTAAAAATATCTTTAGTTTGCCGGAACCCACCATCACACGCCCAATATGATAATCAATATCAATGTATTTGACTCTCTTATGCGAAATGAAATTATGAGAAAGAAATAAATTAATACTGTTATCACACAAAAATACAAGAGGTGCATGTATCATAAAACGCAAGTATATAATAAGATTCATTATTGGGAGGAAGTCGCCGTGCCTCTCAAAGATAGTATTTATAGGCCCTGATTGCGGTTAACTTCTAGAAAGTAGCAAGTTGGGGTAGTCCACGAGGAAAGGGGGTTTTATCGAGTGTTAAATGTAGTTAAAAGCACATAAGGATGTCACTCTAAGTGTATGGTAACAAAGAGGGGTTTTTGAGTTTAGAAAGAACTACAACTATTTTAAGCAACTAGATTAACAAACAATTAGAACAAATGATGTGAATACGATCACAACTAGCAGAAAAGATGTAACTAAGATTATAATAAGTCTTTGGTGCAATTAGTTTACATTTGTAGTTATCATTTGATCATTGACTAATTATCTATTATCATATATTGATATTTTATTGTGGAGAACTTGTCAACAACTTTCAAGTGAAGGCATTTCTCACCTCTCTTCGGTTATAGCTAGAATGGCCAATTGAGGCCACAAAATAGCCCTTACCCCCAGGTCACTCTAGACGATCAACATTATAGAATGTTCCAAGGATAGAAATAAACATGGAGACCCAATACAACTAACACAATGTCCAACAAGCGATAAACATACAAATATCACAAGTATATCTACTAATAATGACTATGTGGATCAGCCTTCATGCTAGACGTTATTATTGAGCCATGTCGATAATTAGGAAAAACCATTCATATTCATCCTAAAACTAAGAAATTTCATCAATCGAAAATCATAATTAGTTGTCACCCCTAATTATAACCTAACACCAATTAACAATAATCACATCGACAAAAAAACAAAGTCTTTCGGGTTTGACCAAAAACCGAGCAAACAATCATTTTACAATCATCAACTAGTTGATCATCCTAGTATAAATAATGCATTAATCACACAAAAAAAGCACAAAATATACTTGATAATCAAATCACAAGATAAGATAGACTAAATCTCACAAATTCATACTAGAAATACTTATTAGTTGCTCCTAAGAGTATATTTAGTCTAGATAACTAAAACCCATAGCAAGGGGATGAAATCCCATTGTTGATAAGCAATAAATGAACCCATATCAAGGGGATGAAATGAATGAAAACTAGGGTTTTTAGATGGGGAAAGTTGGGCTTATCATTGAGGATAAGATATGAGACTATTTATGGTCTAAGTGGTCAAGAATGAGCCAGAAAATGTCAAAAGTGTAGCAAATGTGTGCGGGCAACATGGGAAACATGCGGCCATGCAAATTACAATACAAGGAATGTTTTGCCCCTTTGTTTTGGGCGTACGACTAGGTTTGTGGACCGCGCGCTCTGCCGATCGGCTCTTTTCTTCAACTTGTATGCGCTGCTACAGGTGAATTGTTGATCCGATTTAGGAGTTCTTGTAGTCAATTTTATAGTGCTCGAGAAGACCCAATGGTACCACCCTTGGAGGATGGTTCTTCTTGGATCATTACCACAACTCGTTTCAAACTTCTAAATCACAATTCATCTGCTTCTTTGCCTTCCTTCTTCGACCCTTCTATATTCTACCACATTTAGACTCATGGCCTTCAGTCTTCTACCATTCTTGCGAATGACCTTCACTAAAATACTCTGAAGTGCTTTCAAGTAATCTACAAATTAAGCTCACAAAAAGGAATCTAGATGCTTGTAATTATCAAAAATCCATTAGACTCAAAAAATGTTACAAAATGAAGTATTACATACTAAAATTAAAAAATGGTCATCTAAACCCCTTATGATGTAAACTTACCTAAATCTAGAAATCCTCCAACAAAAAGATAATAAAAGAGATGTTAAATGCTTAAAAAATACATGCATTTGACTTCTCATCAAATCCCTTACACCTAAACCTTTACTCGTCCTCGAGTAAATATGAATAAGCAAAGACCTAAGCATAAACTAGCATGCAAAGGTTTTCGAAAAATACCCTACATTTTATTCCTAGACTACCCTAGCCCTCAAGACATAAGAATCACTTACACTCTCATATCCCAAATCCTAAGGCAACCTAAACAAACAACAAACCATAAATAGGGTGAGGTATACATATAATGTAAAGCTCTCATTTTCTCTCATTTTGCCTAGAAGCCCCCCTGGTTTTCATCATAACTTCACACATTTTTTTAATGCTCACCCTCACCTTTTTCCACACAATTTGGCCTATCCTTTTTGTATAGGTCGCCCTTTCGGGTTTTCAGCCTATCCAGGCCCCCAATTTTGTCTATGCTGCCCTCTAAGGTTTTCAACTTAGTGGGAATTTTTTTTCAAACAAAACAAATCAAAGTAGAGCATATGCACACTACAATACAATACAATACAATGAGATACATTTCTCTCTCCACACTTGAAACACACATTGTCCTCAATGTGAACAAAAGTAAAGATAAAGAAATAAGGGAGAAAGAAAAAAAATTCACAACTAGGACCAATAAGGTCCTTCCTGGTGGTGGCAGATCTCACTTCTCAATGTTCCCGAACTCCGCCCCATATGAAATTTCGCCCCATCCACTAACAACTATGCAAGTTTGGTTAAAAACCCACAAAAAGCAACTAATATTACTCCTAGATGGTGGTTTTGGTGGTGGATTTTGGTGGTGTTTTTGTAGTTTCGGATAAGAGTTTAAAGACATGGTGAAGGAACTTTTTTTAATTTTATTATAAATAAAAACACTAGCCTAACTTAAAAGCTCAGGTTTCCTCCCGAAAAACTCCATATATTTAAGGTCGTTAGCATTACCCTAATTTTATCCATATGGTGAAGGTTTGAATCCCTCACCCATGAGCTTCTAAAAGTAGAGAGGTAGGGGTAGAAAGCCTTTAAGGAAAATATTTTGTGGAGGTGGAGTTTGCCCTAAAGAAGATTAGTGGTTTGAGGTGGAGTTTGGCTCCCTTATTGTCTCCTACAATAATTTAAAAAATGCTAGAGTTGGTTCAATTGATGGAGGTGGGGGTGATGATGGCAAGAATAATGAATATAGGACAAACACCCCTGCTTAACTTCTTTGTCTTTGAAAGCCAACTCCTCATCCCCTTGGACCTCATCTTCAACTTCCTTCACCACCTCAGCCATCAAGGTGGAAGGATTTGCACTTGGCTTCAGGCTCACCTATGGTAGTAATGGAAGCATACCGGAATCTCTACCTTCCAAACGACACATGGAAGATGCAAGTTGGCTAATTTGGGTCTCCAAGTTTTCAAATCTTGAGGAAATGCCAGTCTCCAAATCTTTTACCATATTCGATATTGCTTGCATGAGTTCCTAATTTGAGCTTGAACCTCCTCCTTGAGTATGATTTGGGGCATGGCATAGGGTTATGAATGCCAATCATATTGCTCATAGTATTGGGTTTCCATTGCATTATCATACCATAAATCCGGATTACCACTCCACTCCAGACTGTAAGAATCTTAGTATGGATACCATTCTTGAGCTCCTTAACCTTAGAAACCAATAACTTCAACCTCTTCATAGCACTCCTCGTGATAAACTTGGTTGAAAACTCTATTCCCCGTAGTGCCCCTCTCTCGATTAATAGCAAGACTCGGTAGGATGGTCAGAATGACAAATCCTACAAAAATATGCTTATTGAGCCTCTCTTTTCATCATGAGTTCCCTTAAGGTGAGATCTTCCATTTTTTTCTCTTTTTTTGTTCAAAACATTTGAATCGTAGTATATGTGTTCTCTATAAAAGTACACCAAGAACTCAAGCAATACATACTCCAAACAAAAGAAAACAAAATGAAGAAGCACAAAGAATTATGGGACGCAGTGAAAAAGGTTCTTGGTTATTGGAACGAGTACGTACCATATACCAAGAACAAAGGCAATATGACATGCCAAAGAATAACAAACACAAAATGATCACAAACTATAAATAAACAAGAATGCTCTAAGAAAAAAAAACACAAATAACTACGCTAACACTCAATATCATAAACCTTTTCCCCAGCAGTGATGCCAAAACTTGGAGGACATTTTTGTGCCTCTCAAAGATAGTATTTATAGACCCTATGTGCAACTAACTACTAAAAAGCAGCTAGTGGCAAGTTGGGGTCGTCCACAAGGAAAAATGGGTTTTATTGATTGTTAAACGTAACTAAAAGCACACAAGGATGTCACTCTAAGTGTGTGGTAACAAAGTGAAGGGTTTTGAATTTAGAAAGCACTACAACTACATTAAACAACTAGATTACCAAACAATTAGAATAAATAATGTAAATACGATCACAACTAGAATGGAATATGTAACTAAGATTATAACGTCTTGGGCGCAATTGGTTTATATTTCTAGCTATCCTTTGATCATTGACTAATTATCCTATTATCATGCATTGATACTGTATTGCGGAGAACTTTTCAATACCTTTCGAGTGGAGATATGTCTCACCTCTCCTTGGTTATAACTAGAATGGGCAATCAGTGCCACGAAATAGCCCTTACCCCCTGGTCACTCTAGATGATCGGCATCATAGAATGCCCCAAGGGTAGCAATAAGCATGGAGGCCCAACACAACTAACACAATGTCCCACAAGCTAGAAACATATGGATAACACATGTATATCTACAAATAATGACTATGAGGATCGACCTTCATGCTAAACGTTATTAGTGAGCCGCGTTGATAATCCGGCAAACCATTAAAATTAATCCTAAACCTAAGCAGCTATATCAATCAACAATCATAATTAATTTTCACCCCTAATTACAACCTAACATCAATTAACAGTAATCACATCGACAAAAAGATAAAGTGTTCTGTGTTTGACCAAATACATCAATTCACAATCATCAACTGATTGATCATCCTACTCTAAATCATGCATTACTCACACAAAAAAGCACAAAATATACATGATGATAAAAGCACAAGATAGGATGAACTAAATCTCACAAATTCATACTAGAAATGCTTACCAATTGCTCCCAAGAGTATATTTAGTCTAGATAACTAGAACCCATAACAAGGGGATGAAATCCCATGGTAGATAAGCAATAAATGAAGAGAAATTAATGAAAAATAGGTTTTTTTTGAGGGGGAAAGTTGGGCATATCATTAAGGGTAAGATAGGAGACTATTTATAGTAAAAGTGGTCAAGAATGAGCCTAAAAATGTCAAACGTGTAGCATACTTGCGGAGACCACACACTACACTTTACGGGCCATGCAATTTTCCATCCGAGGGCTGTTTTTCCCCTTTGTTTTGGGCACACAGGCGCATGGCTAGGTGCATTGGTGGCATGCTCGGGCTGTCAGCTCTTTTCTTCAACTTGTATGCGCTGTTACGGGTGAATCGCTTATCCGATTTTGGAGTTCTTGTAGTCTATTTTATAGTTCTCGAGAATAAAAATCTAATGGTACCACCCTCAGAGGTTGGTTCTTCTTGGATCATTCCTATAACTATGTTCAAACTTCAAGATCATAATTCATCTGCTTCTTTTTCTTCCTTCTTTGACCCTTCTATCTTTTACCACATTTTGACTCTTAGCTTTCAGTCTGCTACCATTCTTGTGAATGGACTTTACTAATCTAATCTGAAGTGCTTACGAGCAATCTTCAAATTATGCTCACAAAAAGCACTATAGATGCTCGTAAGGACCAAAAATGCATTAGACTCAAAATAGGTTACAAAATGAAGGATTTAGATACGAAATCCAAAAAATATTATCTAAACCACTTGACAAAAGAGATGTTAAATGCTTCGAAAAATACATACATTTGACGTCTCATCAAATATATAAGCTAGTTCCTCCGTAGTATTAGTTATAGTGAGATATTCTGATTCCAATTTATAATAAAACACTGTAGGTTGCTTTTTAGCACTCTAAAAAACTATATTACCACCAAGAAAGATGATGTAACCATATGGGAACCTGTGAGTCTCCAAATAGCCTGCCCAATTAGAATTTAGACAAACAAGTAAAGGAGGGGTGGACGGATTTACACGAAAAGTCAAACCATAATGAAGAGTGCCACAAACATAGTGCATAATCTAAGTTACATCCTTGAAGTTGTCATTAGTGGGTGTCTGCATAAATTGACTAACCGTGTTGACAACTTAAGACAAGTCGGGACATGTAAGTTCCAAGTACTGAAGTGCGCCAACCAATAAACGATGAAGTGTGAGATTACCAATTGAAATCAGAATGTCCTTGGAATATCTTTCCTTTATAAGTAGTAAGTATTCTAAAGTAAGAACAACCTCCAAACCCAAGAAATACTGTAAGAGACCAAGATTGGTGATCTTAACCTCATGATTCACAAGATCGTCAAACTTACGAATGAGCATAACATCATTCCATGTGAGAATATTATCATCAATGAAGAGATAGAGTAAGGAGGCACCTTTTGCAGACACAAACATTGAAGTGTCCGTTAATCTTCAACTTAGACCAAGACTAATGAGAAATGAGCTGAAGTGTTAAAACCAAGCACATGGAGCCTATTTTTAACCATAATACCAGTAGAGATCCTCTTATTAAAGGCATCAATGGAAGGTGTTTCACTAAAAACCGCCTTTAAATTATGTTTCCAAACTCAAAAACTAGCGCCTGCGTCCCTGAACTGATTTTAAGGCAGTTTTTGGTTGATTTAAGGTGGTTTTCCATGAATCGCCTATAATTAGGGATAATTAAAGGCAGTTCAAGGCATATCCTCCTTTAATCAGCCCTAATCAAAGGCGTTTATAACTATCTACCTTTAAAAATGATACTGCACAAAATTGGAAACTAGGAGTGAAAGGGTTTTCGATCTTGGAAAACCCTTGGTTTCCCTAGAACGAAGAGGGGAAACATATTCTGAACTCATAAAGTCTGTGTCCATTTTCCAAGTTTGGAAATTAGTTGATCGCGTCTTACATAATATGGAACAAAGTTTCCGAGTTTGGGAATAGCCATGTAAGTTTAAAAAAAGTGTGCCAATTTCCATTAAATGTCTCAATACCCTAATTCTTTGAAGAAGAAGCTCATTTTTCTGACCCATTTTTGTGGAAAATATTTTGTGCTTGAGAATTCATCATTTTCCATTGGAGAAGGTTAGTTTTATCCAAATTATCAAGTTAACAATTATCTTCAAATAGTTTAAGGTGTATTCGATGCTACATATATATAGCCATATTTGCGATTGTGGTTTGATATTAGCTAGGTTTATGATTATTATTGAATGGATCCTCACGTGTTGCATTTTAATTTACTTTTAGGATAATGGATCGAGATGAACTAATTGGTAATGATCTTAGAAAATCACCCGAGTACATGCCATTGGTTGAATCATTTGTTTCTTTTGCATTTGAACATGCTTCTAAACATGGTTATTCATCGGTATGATTCTCTTGAAAGGATTGTAGAAATGATGTATATTTAGGGAGAAAGATATTGCGGGAACATCTCATAATGAGAGGGTTCCAAACTAGCTACAGTCCTTGGGTATGATTTGGGGAAGGTGTGAAAGCCTCTCATTTGAATGAATTGGAGGACACGCTGGTGGGTGATGAATTAGATGGTAACTCCAAGTTTGACAAAGTGGTGGAAGATATTGCGGGGGAGTTCAAAGGTAAACCAGAGTCGTTACAAGCCTTTATTGACGACAAAGAGATGCCTTTGTACAATGGTTCAAAAACCTTGGTTCTGAATGCGACTCTACGGATAATGAACTCGAAGGAAAATTTTGGATGGACAACCAAGTCGATAACCAAGACTCTCAAGTTGTTTAGAGATTTGTTTCCCAAGGGTAATTTAATGCCCGATAGGTTATATGCTGCAAAACAATGATGTGCCCGATGGGATTAGAATTGAATAAAATCTATGCATGCCCAAACAATTGTATGTTGTATAGGGGGGAAGTAGATAAAGATCGAGAAAGTTGACAGGTATACAGCGAGCCTCTATACATGTTGAAGAGAGATGCAACTGCGGTGGGTGTGGAAGTTCCATTGAAATCAATGAAAAGGACACCGACAAAAGTTTTATTGTACCTACTGATTATTCCCCATTTGAAGAAGTTGTATTCTTGTAGGGAAGATGCAAAGTTGTTGTATTGGTATGCAGATAGAGTCCGACTGGCGGATGATATCATAAGACATACTTTGGATGTGGATCAAGGGAAAAAAGTTAATGTTATGTACCCTGAGTTTGGCAAAGATTCTTGACATTAATTTGAGGTCAAGGTTGTGTACATACGGTATGAATCCTTTTGGTAACATAAGTAGCTCACATAGCTCTTGGCCTGATATGTTGGTCATATACAACCTCTCATCTTGGTTGACCATGCACATAAGTATGTGTTTCTATCTTTGATGTATCAAGTCCGAAGCAACCTGGTAATGATATTGATATGCATCTTGCTCCTCTAGTGAATGATTTGTTGACTTTGTTTAATGATGGTGTTAGAGTGTTAGATGGGTTTGTTGAAGATTTCTTCACCCGTAAAGCATTGTTTTTTTATGAATATGGTATATATTAGGAGCAAACAAAACTTTGGTTTTTAGGCCATCAGCCCGGCCCGATTAGAGATCAACACTCTAAGCTTTACAGCCCATTTACATTTTCTAAAGAAAAAAAGAAAGAAAATGACATTAAACCTCCATACTCTGCAATCTCAGCTCAGTTTATTTTTCCATCATCTCCTTCCATTTTTCAGTACATCTCTATTTGCATTCAGAGAGTATTTGCACTGCAATGGTCTCCGTTTTCAGCTTCTCATTCCTGAAAATTCTCATGTTTCTTTCATTCCAGATTCTGTACAGTCATGTAGCCATAAGTATCATCTTCTTTACATGATTTCTTCTGGATGACAAAAGTAGAACTTTCCTCAGCTTTCTCATGTTTTCCGGCCCTACCACTCCCAGCTCCCTCCATATACTTTTGTGAACTTACATCTTGTAAACAAATGCCCTGCATCTTCCTCTTCCTCCTCACACAGCTTGCATTTCTTGATCTTTCAGTACTCCATAAGATCTCAGTGTCTCTACTGTAGGCAGGCACTTCTTCATCAACATCCACAGAAAGAACCTATGCTTAAGAAACAGTATTTTGAACCAAAGCACCTTATGAAATAGATATTTCTTTCCCTTTCTTTCCACCAAGTCAAAATAGATCTAATTTTCAGTTTGCTTTCTGATCTATGCAATATTCTATCTCCTGCAAATACCTGCCTTTCTGCTTACACATATTCTTCCAAGCCCATCTATTGTTTTATGAATATATGTATTTCTCCAACTCTACATTATTCAAGTAGTAGGCTTGGATCCATTTCACCCACAGTAGATCCTTTTTTTATTGCAGATCACATATCTGTTTACAGGCTGCTGCTTTATTCCATACTGATGGATTTTTAATCCCCATTTCTCCCATCTTTTTACTCCTGTGGAGGGAAATCTAGGAAACTGGTGTGTAACCCTTGCTTCCTTCTTCTCTTCCCCATATAAAACTTCTACAAATGCACACAGTTCTGTCATGAATACTTTTAGGAATGTTTACGATACTAGCCCAGTAACCTGCAATGCTTAAAAGGACAGTGTTGATTAACTGGACTTTCCCATCATAAGATAACCTCTCTGAATTCCAGATGCTAAGTCTCTTCCTTATCCTGTCTAAAAGCTGCTGACAATCCCTTTTACTCCATTTTGTTTGTGACAAAGGAAATCCCAGATAATGCATAGGGAAATCCCCCCTTTTGACCCTCAAAATATTTTCCAGGATTTTCTTCTCCCTTTCATCCATCTTAGAAAAGTAGATGCTTGATATTTCCTCACTAAATGATAGGCCAGTCACCTTCATAAACTCAGTCAAGCCTCTCTTGATGCCTACATAGATTTCTTGCTAGCCCTACTAAAGATTAACAAGTCATCAGCAAATAGTAGTGTATGAACTCCCACTCTATTACATCTTTGATGATATTCTATTGCCCCATCCTTTCAAATTTTTGTCATGAGTCTAGAAAAATATTCCATACTTACGAAAAAAGGTAAAGATGATAGGGGATCACCCTAATCACTCCCCTTTTCCCTTCAAACATTTATGATCTTCTGCCATTTAAGTTAAGACAGAACCGAGACTTCATGGTACTTCTTACAACCCATTCTATCATCTGATTAGGAAACCTTAGTAGTTTAAGCCAATTCACCAAAAATACCCAGTTTACACAGTCAAAGGCTTTACTAATATCTACTTTAACTACACAACTAGCTTTCATGCTCTCTGAGTTATACTTATGTAGCAATTCTTGAGTTAATAGGATATTGTGTGCTATATGTCTGCCTCTTACAAAAGCACTATGGTTTCACCTAATCACATATGTCAGCTTATCACTAATTCTACTGCATAGCACTTTAGTTATAACTTTATAGATCACTGAGCAGCAAGAAATTGGCCTAAAATCAGAGGCTACCTGTGGGTTTGGCACTTTGGGGATCAAGGTCACTGCAACTCTGCTCTCCTTTGAAAAAGTTATTCACTACATCTATCACACTTCTTCTTGTGATGTTCCATGTGGTTTTGAAGAATTTACTTGTATATCCATATGCTCCCGGGCTCATGTTAGCATTTATACTCCAAAATGCCTTCCTGATTTTCTCCTCAGTCACTGGGTTATCATTTCTGCTTGCTGTTTGACTGTAAGAAATTCACCCAACTCCACCAAGTTTCTTTCAATACTAGTTGTACCTCCACTTACTCCCAGATGTTTCTTAAAATGGTTACGAAGATATTGTTTTATTTTCTCCTAATCTGAACTGAGCTCTCCTTCAATGATAAGACTAACCACATTATTCTTATACTGCCTTTGTTTCATTGCAGCATGGAACATTTTGGTAGGTCTATCTCCATCCTTCAGCCATTGGATTTTTGGTTTTTGCTACAAAAACCAGTATTCGGCTTCCTCCATTTTCTCCAGTTATTTCCTTGTTGTCTCCTTCTTTGCCTGATTCTCTAAATACCCCAGGTCTGCATTTAATCTATTTTGAGCTTCCAGGCACTTCTCCTTGTCCTTAGCTACTTTCAGTCCAATGCCTGAGAATTCCCTTTTGTTTAGCTTTAACAGTGGCCCCTCCAAAACTTCCAGTCTTTCTGCCAAGTCCTGCAAAGTTTTTACTACCTTATAGCTCCATACCTTTCTAACCATTTTTGGAAAGCATTGAGATAATTCTCACATGTTGAAGTATTTGAAACAACTCCTGAACTTGATTATGTTCTCCTGCCAGTTTAGTACTAGTGGAAAAGGATCAGAAATCAGTTCTACTTTCACTTCACAAAAAGCCCCTCTATTGTCATTCATCCACTTATAATTCACTAGGAATCTGTCAATCTTGCTTTGTACTCTTGTCTCCCAATTATCTTCTATTACTCCATGTGAAGTGTTAACCAATAGTTTTTATTAGAGTCAGCTGAGTAGCTTCCATGGTTTGAATAAAATCCCATACCTCTTTCTCCTCCACTTCTTTCCCACCAATCTTGCCTGCCATCTTCAATGGGGAATTAAAGTCAACCATAATCACCCATGGTTTATCATTCCTTACTCCCAAGTTCTTCAAAAATTCCCACATAGGCTTTCTTTTCATAATGGTATTAAAGCCATATACCATTGTCACGTAGGTTTCCTAGTTCCTCCCTTTAACTTTCAATATAGTATCTATCCATTGCTCTCCCATATTCAGTAACTGCAACTCCATATAATCTAGCCTCCATCCCTGCCAGATTCTTCCCCCCTTTACTACCCTTCCATTTGTCAACAGTTCCCATCCCAGTCCTATACTCCTCCAACCTTTTTCCTGATTTTCTTCTTTAATCATAGTTTCCAGTATACCAATACACCCCACATTTTTTTCAACACAAAACTTCCCTATTTTCCCGTGTTTCTCACACTTATTCAGTCCCCTGATATTCCAGCTTACTATGATATCTTCATATCTATCAGGTGGATTAGGCAGCAAATTACAACTACCAGTTGTCAACTTTCCAAAACTCTCTTTGCTTATGTCATTCGGCACCTTGTCTTTCCCATTTCCTTCTTGTTCCCCCGGTCTTCCATCATTTGTTTTCTTTCTGTTCAGTTCCTCTTACCGTCTCAGCTTTGCTTCTCTTCTCCGTGCCTACCTCTTCTGCTTTTCCACCCTTCCCCTGATCAAGTTTCTTCTCTTTTTCCCCTTTTTCATGATTTACTTTCTTCACTGGGATACAGTGCTTTTTTCTCGGCTCAGAATCTAGTTAAGCACAAATTGGCCAAGCACATTGATATTGACTACCACTTTGTTCACGAGCTCATTTTTGTTGGCAAGCTTCGTTTCGCCCAAGTTCCCACTACACTCCAGGTTGCGAGCATCTTCACCAAGGATATTTCCCATCTTTTGTTTGAGTTCTTCAGATCCAAGCTTTACGTCTCTGAGCATCAGACGCTTTTCTTAAGGGGGGTGTTAGACTAAGTCATTTAGAAGATTAGTATTAGAGTTCATGTTGATCTCAAATTCTCTATGTAATCATCTATATATTTCCATCCCTTAATAATAATATTCATTATGGGAAATAATCTCTCTAACACACCAAGATAATAAATGATAGGTTTATGACAACTGGAACGGACATACCAACTACTTGTCCTGTGTGATTTTTGTAATTACTCAATTTTTGTAAAATGTATGGAATTTTCACACTGTTATCTGCATCTTCATATGTCAATAAAATATAGCTGCACCTATACATATACATCTTAGAGTGTTATAAAAGATAATACTCTTAAAAGTGTTACAAAATTAATTTACACGCATATTAAAGTTACTCTTGTAATATGTTATACTCCCTACTCTAGTCTACTAATAATGACCCATTTTTCTAACATTTTGTAAGGTATGGTTGACCATCGGAAACTTTAGTTGCATATGATAACGTACTATAAAATTTAACTTTTAAAAATCACTAAATTATTTTTTAGTCCCCTAAATATTCTTCAATACCTTCTTTTGATCCCCCACTCCAAAACCGAGTTTAATCGGCCACTCACATTCTAAAAATGAATCTTTTGGTCCCCTGAGGCAGATTTTAGGTAAAGTCAATGGTAAAATTGGTCAAAATATGTAAAATTGCCATTATACCCCTGAGTTAAAAAAAGATGCTGCCTGACCAACTCTGCCGCTCCGCCGCTGCCTGATCAACTCTGCTGATTTTCCGGCAAGTAGATCTAAAAAAATTTTGGACTCCATTTGAAAATTTTATTTGATTCCATCTGATAAATTTTAATTGCACAATTGAAAACTCAATAGCAAGTAGATCCAACTCCTCCTCATCATTGACGGTGGTCGGTGCCGACTTGGAGATAATGATCGGCCGCTCTATATCTTCCAAAGAAAGGCGACGAAACCTACGATCACTACCACCGAGTTTGAAAGGACGAGTAGAACCTGGTTCCTATCTTCCCCCAGGCCTCGAGCTGACTCGATGGATCTGAAAAGCTTGAGCTTTGTGCCAACGACCGTCGTCGCTTTGACTCTGCCGCTGTGACTCTAGCGGCAGCGGCGGTGGAATTCCTCTTCTTCGTCCCTACCTGAATTCCTCTACTTCTTCCTGGTGAACCGGTGAACCAGTGAACCACCGGCGGTGGAAAAATTTCATCCTGGCGGCGGTGGATAAGGGTATCAAAGGAAACCCTAAAAGAAAGAGCAGGAACAAAGATTCTTTTAATTGAAAATATTTTTAATTACTAAAATTACTAAATACCCCTGGCTATATCTGAAAACCATTCCGGTTTACCTGAAAACTTCCACAAGGGACCAAAATATTCATTTTTAGAATGTTAGTGGCCGATTAAACGTGGTTTTGGAGTGGAGGACCAAAAGAAGGTATTGAAGAATGTGTGGGGGACTAAAAAAATAATTTAGTCTTTTAAAATTACATGTTATAGAGAGACATCTATAAAATATGAATGTGTGATTTCATTACTGATGCAAGGGTACAATATATAGACAGCATATACAGAATCACAAATGAAAAAGGTTTCTATCTAGGTACAATAATATTGCAGAATATATTGACAAAATATCTTCTACACTCTTCCTCAAGTTAGAGCATGTGGATCACGAATGCCCAACTTGTCAAGTAAAGTTTAAAAGGACTATCGTCCAAGCTCCTTGGTAAACAAATCTGCTGGCTGACAAGAAGTACTGATATAATAAGTAACCACATTGTTAGACTAAATCAAATCACAAAAAAAATAACAGTCAATATCGATGTGCTTTGTCCTCTCATAAAACACCGAATATTTAGTGATATGAAGAGTTTCCTAACTATCTCAATATAAACACATCAGAGTAGGATGAGCAGCACCCAACGAACGAAAAAAAGACTCGAGCAACTAAAATTCACAACAAGCAACTTCCATAGCCCAATACTCTGCTTCAGCCAAAGAACGAGAAACAGTCGGTTGTTTCTTAATCTTCTATGAAACCGAAGATTCACCAATCATCATAAAATAACCAATCAAAGATCTTCTAGTAATTGGACAAGCCGCCCAATCAGAATCAGAGAATGGCTGGTATTCCCAATTTGCCCAAGTGACCTCCGTTCACCTTTAACGCTCCTACAAAAGAGATCTCGAAAGTGATTTCGTGGAAAATACTCTGATGCTCAAGTCAGTATTTTTCCTCTTGAGAATTAGGATTTCTTGGTATAGTTGCACTTACCTCGACTGGTGTTCTTCTTCTTGTATTTATAACAAGTTATCATTGTGGCTCCGCATTATTAGGGAGCACGATCGTGGGTTGTGTCGTGGTCCTATAAATCCTATTCATGTTTATTGTTGTGGCTAGAATCCTATCGTGAACTCTACCTTTCTCGGTTCGTGGTCTAGTCCCTTTTGACCTGATTCCACTTTTATTGGTTTGCATGCAAAACTAGATTGAAACTTAATCCTAGGTTGGGCTTAAGCCCAACCTTATAGGCTTGGTATACTCCATAAGCCCCTCCTAGCCACGAAGACTAAGAGACATGAAGCAATGAAATTAACTGTGGAATAAATGCAAACTGTTGTTGTATGAGTTAAAAAACTCGAACAATCTGTTCGTCATTAATATTTATCATCTCGTTATCGCAAAGCGTCGTTTGCTTCTTGGCTATACTTGTGATGTTGTTGATGTTTTTGAATTTTGAATTTTGAATCTTCATCACTAATATCCTCTTTGTGATAGACTAAATTGTTGAGATTCTATTTCAATGAACCGTGATTCTTTCCCCTTACTTTGCTATACAGTTATGATTTTCCTGGACTCCGTTATCGACTTTTCTCTTAAATTAGGAATTTGAATCAATTGACTTAAATCCATAAATATTCATTGTATTGTCTACTCAAATTCCACCGTCATCTCAATTTATGTAAAAGGTATTATGCTTTTGTGTCAAGCTATAATCATAATATTTTTCTAATAGATTGAACTTCCCATTTTTACGTCTCTATGTTGTGGTTTAAATCATAAAATTTATTTATTTTAGTTAATCTTCTCCCTCGTTCAATCTTTTATCTTCTCTGATCTTTCGAATCCTTTCGGGAATTAATTGTTCCTTACCCTCTATAAAAATAAGTCTGTTTAGCTCTTCTTCTTCTTCTTTTTTTTCGAATCTGCTAAATTTATAGGGTATGTCTTCTTCTTTTTTCTTGTTCCTTCTTCATCATATTCCTTTTTTTCCCTTAATTTTTCCAGTGAAGTACCAAAATCTATGCTTTGTTGTCTAATTTTAACTGTTATCATGAATTTTAAGACTATTCTATATTTAAATGGCTCCCTCTAAACATATTGATAATCCCGTAGAAGATGTTCACTCCGACAAGGATTGCGGTCATATCACCGGATCTTTCATTTTTTGCAATGCATTGCCTAGCCGCTACATGGAAGATTTAAAGAGATACTTTCCTCTCTTGTGTTCATTCGAACTTTGGGCTCCTGCGAACTCTGAGTGTATTCGCACTCCTCCTCTTGGTTATATATCATGCTACTTAGCATACCTTAACTTCAGTCTTTACTTTCCCCTTCCTCGACATCTTGTGGATCTCCTTTCTTCATATAAGGTCGCTTTGTCTCAGTTCCATCCCAAGGGCATCGCTAGTATTATGGGATTCCACCATGCGTGTGAAAATGCAACGTTCCTTTTACGCTCAACTTATTTTGTAACTTTTATCATCTTTGCAAAGTAAAAAATACAATTGATGAGTTCACATTCTACCATGTTACTCCTGGTGCTGAGATTGTCAGCGGTTTTCCTAGTAACGTTGGTCCCTAGCATAGTATAAATTTTTATGTGAATGTAAATCAAGAATCTGATGGGGGTTTTTCCATATTGGAACTATAATTTTATTAAGTGCAAGCATCCTAATCCAGGGGTTTGTTTTACTGCAGATTCAGAGGTTGTGGTTACCCTCCGCAAAGATACATAACATCTATGTCATGCTGATTCTGATGCTGGAGGTGTTCTGCTTGTTTTTATGTTATTGTTTCACCCTGTTGTATCTGCTTTTTTCCTCTTGTTTTTGAGATTGCTTTGCTGTTTTTGTGCATTCGTCTGATTATTTATTATTTTTATGTCTTCCTCTTATGTGTATCACACACTTTTTTTCCATATATGGACCTAGTTAGAGGTGCTCCTGATAGATCACTTCTTTCCAGTGATGATGAAGAGATAGATGAGATGCTTATCTCTTCCAATGATGTTACTGGTGATGATATCCTTCTCGAGGGTGTCCAAAATGCAAACTCTTAAATAGTGTATGCTAAGGGTAAAACAACTGAGGGCAAAGAAGTGAGTGGCGATCGCGCTATTGGTGACTCGAAAGAAAGGAAAAGGAACCAAACTGATGGGTTCTCAGGTATCTTATTGCCTCGTTCTAGGGCTCTGGCAAGGAATACTAACTTACTTGTGGAGGAGACTATCCCTGCTACTCTTTCTAAACTTTCTCAGCCTGAGACCTTTGTTGTTGTAAGATTGTTTGAAAGTTTAAAGTACTTTTTGTTGTAATTGATATTCTCCTATCTTGATGAACCGCTGTCCTACTTATTTGTGCATTTCTCTTTTAAGGTTGGTGAGAGTCTTCACTTCATTAGTGATCGGATTGCTAAGTTTTCCAAGGATAATGACTCGCTCCTGGAAAAGTATAAGATTAAGGAGAAGATGTGTGAGGCTCTGAAGGTTTCCCTTAAAGCCACTGAGGAGCATGCAAAGACCACTAAAGAATAAAATGATACACTCTGCTCTGAGTTGAGGGAGATAATGACAAATGGTCATGCTTTTCCTGTTTACTCTCAAATTCTTGTTGATCAACTTTTTAAGGCAAACTCTTTCTTTAAGCTACTTGAGGAAATTTGGGAGCCTACTCACAATGTTAGTTATTGTTAAGCTATGAAAAACCTGCATAAGTTAAACCCCACTGTGAAAGTGAAGAGTTTTCCTTCTCTAGCCAAATCTAGTGCCGCACTAAAGAAGCGTAAGGCAATGCTAATTTATGGTTTCGTGTCAAATATTTTCTATGGTGGCCATCCCTATGTCTTACTATCACATCTCGTGAGTCTTTCTTCTTTGCCCTCCATTCCAGAGCTTCGAAGTTACCAAGTTGATTATTTTGAAGGCCTTCTGTTCGCTTCTCATGATGTTATGCCAACTCCCAACCCAGAGTCTAATGCATGAGTGGAGAACCCTGTCTAGGATATGAACCATGGAGAATCTGCCCTTGCTATCCAGAGCACTAATCTCTCTAATAACAAAGTTAGTTGAATTTCTAGAGATGTGATATGACTTGAGACAATATTATCTTTTGTTTGTAATACCTAATGTTTCATTACTTTATTTGAGTACAATTTGTTTCCCCATTCTGATTTTATACCTTTGTTTCATATTTGCTCACATGCAGGGTTTTGATACTTTCATCGACCCTAAATTTTTAAATCGTCGCTGCTTGTCCAGATATAGTAATAGTTATAGGCATCCTCTTGGATATCTATATGTCGGTTCATGGTAACCTAGTGAGCTAACTGAGGCTACTAGTTCTATATCGCTGGAATATATTGAGCTATTTTCTGGTGGTCATTAATCTAATGATGGGACTTTGGATTTAAACTTTATCCCCTTATGTCTTGGATGTCAGGCTTTTACTTCTTCATCGCCTCCATCGTCTTCTAGAAATTTTCCATGTACAAAGTTTATTCCTCATGGTTATAATCTTGAGTCTCTTGGTAAAGAAATTATCCAAACATTAGCTGATCTTGAATCTATCGACGCATATGGCTGTTCTCTTAAGCTCCTTAATCGTGTTGAAGAATGAGCAATGTCACTAAGCCGTCATCTGAAATATATGCTTCTTGGTGTAAACGATGTAGAGGTTCCGTGGAAGAAGACTCTTCATGAGACTCAAGAACATATTCGTGAGTTAAAAAGGTCCTGCTTTAAGAAAAATGATCTTATCCATCATCAGCTACTCAATTTGGTAAAGATGATTCGACAGCAAGAAGAGGCAAAAAGTATTGCTGCAAGTAAAGCCCGGGAAGTGTACCAGAAAACTAGTACCATAGACAAAAAATGTTCTTGCATTGATGACTTAATTGATTGGTTGAAAAAGAAGCAAGCCAATTGTGATGATCTTTCCAGTTGTTCCATAGAGTGGCAAACCAAGTTTGACGAGCAGGTTGTTTTGAATATCCAATTCTGTGGTGATAATGATCGCCTTCTCGCTGAGTGCGCACACCTTTATTCAAGCATTCATGAAGTTGAGCAAGTTTTCTCCAATTATAAGGATGAGCTGAAGGCTATATCTGCTACCAACGTGGTTCCACTGGTCAGGGTGATCGAACTATGAGTATTGGCGGTTAGAGAGTTAATTTATCCGAGGCAGTTCGATCGTTTAATTTCCAACTACCGCATGAGATCAATAATTTGGAGGAAGAAAATAAGAGCTATCAAGAAACTTTTGGCCTTATGATTATGCAACTTGATCGAGAGAAGTTTGACCCTAAAAACTATTTTAAAGTTATTATGCTAAGTATCTTGATTCATGGAGCGAAGTGGTCGAATTCGGCATCCTGGTTACTTGTATATGAAATGGTGTTACGATCATATAATTGTTGAAGAACATCAGGCCTCGCAATCTCATCGTTATGGTGGTTCTTCTTCTTCTTGATCTTCTCGTGCCTCACGACGTATATAATTTATGATGTAATAATTTTTCCTTTGAATGCTTCAAGTACCATTTCCTTTTTGTTCTAGCTTTTGAATGATGTTGCAGTTTCTTTTCAATAATACCATACATGCTTTACACGGTTTTGCTTGCGTGATCATTTTTTGTTCGCACGATCTATCTCTTTTTCGTTTGTCAATGTTGTTGTGTACATGGTGTCGTATATTACGCAAACTCCGATATTTTTCTCAATGAAAATATGCAAGATTTATTAACTGCTTCCCACCCATTTTGTAGGCAAATCTGCATAATTACAAGATCCGCTTAATTAAAAGTTTGTTTTTTTGTAAAGCCACAAGATCTATCGCTTGCTTTTGTCACTGTTTTGTGGGCATATCTTCTTTATAGCAAGATATATAGCTTGCTTATTATGCGAAGCCACAAGATTTATCACTTGCTTTTGTCATTGTTTTGTAGGCATATCTGCCTTATAGAAAGATCTATAGCTTGCAGAGTTGAAGATTCGTATTGTGTGAAGTTGCAAGATCTATAGCTTGTAGAATCAAAATTTTGTACTGATGTAATCATGCGTTCTTTAAAAAATTTCTTTCAAGATCTCCTAATAGACGACTTCGTAGTTTGTTGCATCGCAGGTTGTCAGACTGAATTATTTGCAACTGCAATACATAGTATGTAAGTAAAGGTTAAAAATGTAATCAGCCCCAAAAGGAATTTTTAAATATTTATGTTGCGATAATATTGCCTTCGAAACAAAACTAGGGTGCGAACATTACCAATGATCATGTCATGGTTCCTATACAACAACTAGATTTTTCCTGTCTTCTCTATTTGACCTATACATAAAACTTTCTCAAGTTGATTACGTGCCTAGTATTAGGAATGTTGCTTCCATCCAATCTCTCTAACTCATAGCAGTTAGATCGATATGTCTTCGTTATCTTGTTCGGTCCTTCACATTATGGGCTAAACTTTCCCTTTTTTCCGCTAGGCTGGCTTCATTCTTCCTTAACACGAGATCACCAATTTGAAATTGTGTCTATTTGACTCTCTGATTATATGCTCTAGCCATCCTTTCCTTGTACTTTGCCTCTGTGATCACTGACCTTTGTCTATTTTCTTCAAGTTCATCTAGATCAAACCTTATCATTTTAGGATTATCATCCTCCTTGTATTCTTCTACTCGAAGGATTGAGTTCTCGATTTCCACTATATTACAGCTTCGTGTCCATAGACCAGACTGTATGGTGTTTCTCCCGTTGGTTGCAGAATAGTTGTTCTGTATGACCACAAGGTAATGTGTATCTCATCAATCAGCCAGTTTGCTTTCCTTCCTATTTTTTTTGGATACCTTGATCTATTGTCCTGTTTGTTACCTCCACCTGACCATATGCTTAAGGGTGAGATATAGATGTAAAATTTAGTGCAATTCCCAACTTTGAACACCATTCAGTAAAGGTTCCACTTGTGAATTATGTGTCATTGTTGGTGATGATAGTTTGTGGCACCCCGAAGCCACAAACTATATTTTGCCAAACAAACTTTCTTGTTAATTATGTTGTCACTCTTCCTAATGACCTTGCTTCCACCCACTTCGTAAAGTAATCAATTGTCACAATTAGAAATCTTGCACTGTCATCACCTTTTGGAAAAGGTTCGACTAGATCCATTCCCCATTTATCGAATGGCCACACTTCATATATTCCCATTAAAGCAGCATGTGGCTTGTGCGATATCAGGGCGTTAATCTGGTAACGTTTGCATTTGAGGACAAAGTTTTATGCATCATTAAACATGGTTGGCCAATAATATCCAGCTCGAATGATCTTCTTCGCGATTGTTCGAGACCCTTGATGCTTTCAACATAATCCTTCATACACTTCCTTCAAGATTTTTCCCTCTTGAGATGGTTTCACACACTTTATCCACATAGATAGAAATCATTTCTTATACAAGATCCCTTCTTCATAAACATAAATGTGAGATCGCAATTCTAACTTTCTGGATTGTACCTTGTCTATTGGTAGCTTTCCTTTTTCAAAGTAATCTATTAATAGTGTCATCTAGCTTACTTCTTCTATCTGGATTGTTGACACAGTTGTTGTTACTATGCTCCTAACTGCAATGACCTTCACATTCACATCTTTGTGTTCAATTAGTGATTCAAACCCAGTTGTTGCTAACTTGCTTAAGGCATCTGCTTTCATGTTTTTACTTCTTGGAACATGCTGGATATTGAAGTATTTGAGGTGAGCAAAGAGCTGACAAACCCTTGTTAAATATTTTATCAATTTTTCTTCTAGCACTTCGTAGTCTCCCCGTACTTGCTAGACTACTATGTGTGAATCACTAAAGGCCCAAACGCTCTTGACCTTCATCTTAACTGTGAGATCTAAGCCACATACTAACGCTTTGTACTCGGCTTCCTTTTTGGTGAGTGAGAAATC
The DNA here is from genome assembly GCA_037428765.1 of Rubia yunnanensis. Classification (NCBI taxonomy): domain Eukaryota; kingdom Viridiplantae; phylum Streptophyta; class Magnoliopsida; order Gentianales; family Rubiaceae; genus Rubia; species Rubia yunnanensis. Next base: position 124,839,614 of record CM075061.1, on the reverse strand, counting down.
AAAATGAAGTGAGTATCTGTGTTCTCCTTCTTCTGGGTTGACCAATAACAGTCCAGCACTGCAACCTTCCTTGATAGATACCTGATTAACAAAACATTTCCATGCCATGTCTTCCTACTTGGATTTTCCATTGTCCACTCCGAGATTTTGTTGTGTGTTCGCTTCCTGTGCCCCTGTAATTTCATCTCTGCAATGAAGTCTGCCAAAGCCTGTGCCTTGATTGGAGTTCATGATTGAAACTGAATCGCATATTGTTCCAATTCAAGAGCCTACGTAGTCATTCTTCCAGATGACTCGGGCTTTCTCAGAATGTTCTTCATTGGGTAGTCAGTATAGACTACAATCCTATGGCTATGGAAATAGGTTTGCAGTCTTCTTACTGAATATACCAAAGCTAGAGTTAATCTTTCAATTGGCAAATAAGCCCATTTTGCATTATGTAGTATTCTAGTGGTGTAGAACACCGGTACTTACTTATGGCCTCCTTATTGCACTAAAACTAAGCTCACAGCATTTATCGAAACCGCCAAGTATAAATACAATGTTTCTCTAGGAATTGGTGATTTCAACGTTGGCAGCGTCTGAAGCTGCTCCTTCAAGGACTCATATGTTTTTTTGACTATCTTCGCTCCAGCTGAACTTTTTAGCATTCTTAAGGACTTTGAAAAGTGGGAAATGTTCCTCAACATCTTTGAAATGAACCTACTAAGCGATACTAACAATCCCATCCAAATTTGCACTTTCTTAACTATTCTTGTTTGGGGGAGGTCAGCTATCACTTGTATTTTCCCCGGATTACCCTCAATTCCTTTGGAGGATACCTTGTACCCCAAGAATTTTCTTGCACTTACCCCAATTATGAATTTTTTTTTGGGATTAAGCTTCATTCCAATTACACTTAATTTATCCAAGGTTTCCTTCAAGTCTTGCGCAAAGTCACATATCCTTTTGTTTTTTATAACCATGCTGTCAACATATGCTTCTATATTTCATCCTATTTGACTTTGCAATGCATTGTTGACCACCCTTTGATATGGTACCCCAGTATATTTTAGGCCAAATGGCATCGTCACTTAGCAAAATATCCTAAAGCTTGTTATAAAGGCCATTTTTCTGCATGTTCTGGGTTTATCAATATTTGGTGGTATCCCTTACGCGCATCTAAGAAAGCCAAGACCTCGTATCCAGCAATCGCTTCAACTAACTGATCAATCTTAGGCAAGGGATAACAATCATTTGGACATGCTTTGCTTTGATCAGTGAAGTCTATACACATTCTCCACCCTGAATCTGCCTTCTTCACCATCACTGGGTGTGCTAACCATTTTGGATATATCACCTCCTTTATGATACCAGCCTGCAATAACATTTTTACTTCTTCTTCAATCACTTTATGTCTATCACTAGTGAAGCTTTGTTGCTTTTGCTTGACTGGTTTGATCGAATCACTGATATTCAACTAATGAGTCGCAATGACTGCGCCGACTCCTCCCGTGATTTGTACACTCCATGTGAATGTGTCCTTGTGATCTTGACGATTTGTATCACCTAGAAGATGCTTTCCTATTTTTACACTTCGTCATCCAAAATGACAACTTTAGTCTGTTCTCCTAGATCTATTAGAGGGTCCAATTGGTTGAGCGAGTCACCATCCATGATAGTGCTAACCATCTTTGTTTGCTCTGGATTCTTTCCTGCTCTAATTGCAATAACCGTGCATTGTCTAGCTATTTGTTGGTTTCCTTTCACTGTTGCGATTCCTATTGGGGTTGGGAACTTCATGGTCAAATGGTATGAAGAACATATCACCTTTGCTCTATCCATCCAAGGTCTGTCGATGATATCATTAAATGAACTTGGTGCACCCATGACAATGAAGTCACAAATGATAGTACAGTTTCTATCATTTTCACCGATTGTTACAGGCCGATGTATGTTTCCTAATGGTGTCTCTGCTTTCTCGTGAATCCTAGAAGCGAGGAGTGGACTTTTTTATGTCAATTCGCTTAAATCCCAATCCATCAAAGCAATCCACAAAAAGGATTTCCACTGCGCTCACATCATCTACAAACACTCTATGAACTATTGCATTCCCAATCTAGCAATAATGAACATTGGATAATTGTGAGGTGGAGCATTAGGAACTGCATCTTCTTCGCTAAACGTGATTGTTTCATTCACATGCAATCTCTTATCTACGGGCTCTCGTGGTGGTGAATACCTGGCCTTAGCTTTCCAAGCATTATTTGATAAAACTCAGTTGACCCATGTATCGATAAGAATATCCTCTATGGAGCCTCATTGGATACGTCTTCTTTGTAATCCACCACTACTATCATCTTTTGATTCTTGTTTTGAGTGTTCGCAATGTCCTAGTTCTTGGCCATGGAAATTCTTGCCTTATTAGCTTTGTTGTATAAGTTTCCACCATCTTCTTTCTTGTACTAGCCCAGATAGCCACAAGTTCTCCTCTATTTTCCTTCTCATATCTCTGCAATATTCAACATCATGTTCATGATCTTTGTGGAAGACACAAGAGTACTCTCTTGATCTTTTTTCTGGAGGTGCTATCATCAGTACTAGTTTGCGAAATAGATCTCTGTTCGCTTGCCATATTCCCATTCGTGAATTCGTTAACGGTGTTTCTTGGGACTGGGTGCTTTACATTCCCATTTCTCTTCCTTTGAAAGGGAGGCTTCCTTTTCCATTCTTCACAAAACTTCTCTGTGAGTCTTCCATTACTCGTTTCTCGCCTTGCTCCAGCTCTATTTTGCCATTATTTTCTTCTTTGGTTCGTACATACTTCTAAATCATTTTTTGTAATTCTCTTGGGTTTTCTGACATGTTCTTTGTGAGCTCTTTGTAGAATTATCCTGATCACATGCCTCCTGTGAATGCACCCAAGGAAGATTGGAAGGACAGAGCATGAACCTGCAAACTTTCTATGACGAACCTACTGTGAAATTCTGCAAAACTTTTGTCACTTTGTTGAGCTATATTGTTTAGGTCTTCTATTATCTTTGTGAATTTTTTACATTGGTAGAAGTTCCCCAAGAACATATCTGACAACTGTGCCCAAGACCTGATGCTTCTACTTGGAAAATCCTCATACCATGTAATCATTGTTCTCGATAGAAAGATAGGGAAAGCTTTACACACCAACTCAATCTCCGCATCGTAAAATCTCATGCTATTACGATAGGAATGTAGGAATTCCTTCAGGTGAGTAGTCCTATCATAAATTTTGACATGCAACGGCAACTTGAAGTCCTTTGCCATTTTGAAGTTGCGAAGATGTGGTGCTAACAATGAATTATCTGCAGCATCTTTTGCCACTATATCTCTTAATTCATCCTCATATTTGAGATGCTCGTTCTTTTCACTCAATTTTTTTACTTACTATTGTGGATTTTGGCTTCAGAGTGGCTAAGAATTGATTATTCAATTGTTCTCTATTTACTTCTAGAAAATATGTGGATGCTCTCCTTTCCTTTTCTTTATTTTGTTAAGAGACTCAGCCTCTTCCTATTCATCTTCTGTGTCTTCTTTACTGTGTTCCCTCTCTGCCAGGGACATATTCTTGATCTTGGTTGGGATGCTTTGCGTCCTGTCATTTGCTCTTGTGTATGATGGCTTTCGCTTCTATCACTTCTTGTGAACACCATTGTCTACTTTGCAGGGAATGAAGGACTGAAAAAAATTCTCATCCCCACAGATGGGGCCAAATGTTGTGGTATTCCCAATTTTCTCAAGTGACATCCGTTCACTGTTACTGCTCCTGCAAAAGAGATCCCGAAAGTGATTCTGGGGAAAATACTCTGACTCTCAAGTCAGTAGTTTTCTTCTTGAGAATTACGATTTCTTGGTATAGTTTCACTTACCTCAACATGTGTTCTTCTTCTTGTATTTAAAACAAGTTATCACTGTGGCTCCAAATTATTAGGGACCATGATCGTGGGTTGTTTCTTGGTCCTATAAATCTAGTTCATGTCTATTGTTGTGGCTAGAATCTGATCGTGGCCTCCGCCTTTCTCGATTCATGGCCTAGTCCCTTCCGACCTGATTCCACTTTTATCGGTTCAAATGCAAGATTATTTTGAATCTAAATCATAGGCTGGGCTTAAGCCCAACCTTATGGGCTAGGTATACACTAACCGTAAGCTGAAGCAAACTCTTAACTGACAGAAACAAACCTTGACCAGGATGACTCTTAAGATAGTGTAAAACCCGCAGTGCACTTGCCAATGTGCCAACCACGGTTTCTCCATAAACTGAGCCAAGGTATGAAGTGAATAGCTAAGCTCAATTCGATTGATGGTAAGATAAATGAGCTTCCCAACCAGAAGCTTGTACTAAGCCGAATCATGAAACAACAAACCATCATCACGCACCAACTTGTGCTGTTGTTCTATGGGAAAATCAGTGGGTTTCACCGCCAATAACCCGCTATCTGAAAAAATATCCACGCCATATTTTTGTTGACATAGAAACATGCCATGAGGGCAATGAGCTATCTCAATGCCCAAGAAATACTTCATGGCACCAAGATCCTTCACATGAAAATATGAGCAAAAATAATTCTTGAATTTGATCATTATCTAAGAAGATGAGCCAGCAATAATAAGATCATCAACATAAACCAAAATATGAAAAGACACACCATCTGGGAGATAAGAAATCAAAGAGTAATCCGCCTTACTCTGAACAATATCAAAGAGGCAAAGAGTAGCAGCAAGTTTTGCAAACCAATTTTGCGGGGCTTGTCAAAGACCATAAAGAGATTTGCGTAGCTTGCAAACCAAACCAGGCACCAAAAGTGTATAACTTGAAGACGGGTGCATGTACAATTCCTCCTCAAGATCACCATGGAGAAATGCATTGTGAACATCCATCTGAAGAAAATCCCATCCACGAATAGCAGCAACAGTCAAGAAAATATGAACAAACTCATATTGGCAATAGGAGAAAATATCTCAGTAAAGTCAGTGCCCTAAATCTGGCGATTACCAAGAACAACCAAACGAGCCTTGTTGCGCTCAATGGATCCATTTGACTTGAACTTGGTCCGATAAACCCACTTGCATCCAATGGCTTTTTCACCAGGCGGGAGAGGAGGAAGAACCCATGTATTATTCCGGTCGAGTGCATCAATCTTGTCAGACAATGCAACGTGCTAATGAGGTCGGAGAGAAGCATCAGCATAAGTAACAAGATCAATAGCATCTGTAACTGCATCTAAAAATATAGAATGTGAAACCAAAATATTATCACATGTAACATAATCACTAATAGGGTAACGAGTACCTCGGGACAGTGCAGCAGGCAACGAGAGATCAGCAGAGTTGGAGTTTATCAAGCGAGTAGCATTGCAGATATAATCTTTCAATTTAACCGGAGGCTGACAAAGATGGGTACTCAGAGGATGAACTTGCTGAACAGACTCAGGTGTCAGCTCAACGATAAGTCACGGCTCGGTGGCAGATGGCCGATTGGCTTATAGAGATGGCGGCAAATCCACCGGCGGCGACCGTGACTCGGCAACGGATAGCTGCAGCTCAAGTTTTACTGGCCATTGATCGGTCAAGGGTGGATTCTCCAAAGTCCTAGCAGGCAGCATTGGAACTGTCCGCGGCTGGGAGGATGGTGCGGCTCCATTTGATCAGATGTCATCGGAATGGAATCGTCATAAACTGTTGGTGACGGTAATGGCAGTGGATCAGTAGGTTAGTCTTTCACAGAAAATGATGTATATAGAAAGAAATGTTCATAAAATATCACATCCCAGCTGTCAAACATAGTTCGAGACTCCAAATCATAAACACGTCATGCTTTGTTATCAGTACGATAGGCAAGAAAAACACACTTCCAACTTAAAGATGCAAACTTATCACACGACTGTGGAAGCTAAGAAGCAAAGCATAGATAACCAAACACACACAGATGGCTGTAAGCTGGTGCACGACCGTGCAGGAACTGATGAGGCGATCGGCTATCTAACACAGGTGTTGGTGTACGATTGATGAGGTAGGCAGTTGTAACAATGCATTCTCCCCAGAAGTCAATGGGAAAATAAACTTGGAAATGAAAAGCACGAGAAACATTGAGAATATGTCTGCGTTTTAATTCCACATGCCCATTTTGATGAGGTGTATAGATGTGGACATCTTAAAATGAACTACTTTCTCTCAAAAAAAATGATTTGAAAGGTATGAAATCGATTCTGTTGTCAGCCTGAACCCGTTGAATGGGACAACGGAACTATGTCTGAACAAATGAAAAAAATTCCTTCGTCTTCAATTGTACTTGAGACTTAGAAACTAACAAATAAACCCAAACAGCTCGAAATAATCATCAACTATGGTTAAAAATGAACATGCTCCACTAGAAGAAGGTGAACCATAAGGCCCCCAAACATCACAATGTATAATTTCAAACAAATGACTAGCCTTAGCAGAACTAACAGGAAAACTAAGTCTAGACTGATTTGCTCGATGACAGATTGAGCAAGGAATTTTTTTAGCAAAATCACTAGTAGGTAAAGAAATAACTGAGATAGAAGACAACACAGAAGAAGGCGGATGCCCAAAGTGTTGATGCCATAAAGCAGATGAAGACATTGATGCAGCAATGGATAAGGACGACTGTGTAGACTGTGAAACTCCCAATCTATGCAACCAATAAACCCCTTCCCGCTGTTCACCTGTGCCAATCATTGTTCTCGTGATGATATCTTGTAATACACATAATTTTCTAGTAAGAAAAACTAGACATTTTAAAGCAACACTTAACTTGACAAATGATAACAAATTTCATCGTAATGCAAGAATAAATAGAACACGAGTCACAACGATATCTCCAAATTGATGTTTTCCATGTTCAACAGCAGTAAAAATACACCCATTAGATAGAATGACATCAAAATTATCATCATGCTTAACATCATAAAGAAGATCCTTGTCTCTGGCCATATGGTAGGAAGCACCGATATCAAGAATCCAAGGTAAAGTAGTTTTACCTGACATATTGTTAAAAGGATTAAACTTCGAGAACATGTTTAAAACCTTACTCCATTTCTCCTTGGACAGTGTCAGACCAAGGGCAGACCTATAAGAATCAGTGACCACGGCGGTAGTGGCGCCCGCTGATGGAGTGGTGGTGCCCAAAGGCTGGGTAGCTCCGGAAAATGGCAGGCCAGGTGGGGCGCCGTTCATGGGATTTGCGGCACCTTTTGGGCATGATGTTAGGGATTGATTCTCACTGAACCAATCCAGATATCCAATAATACATAAGAAAGTAGTAACATCATGACCTTTTGGCCATAATGAGTACATGTAAGAGTCCAATGATCAATGACAGTGGCAGAGTTTCTTCCCTGGGGGTGCCAGCGGCTGTCTTTGGACTAGAGGATTACGTCTGACGATGGGCAGCAAAGGCCATGGTGTATGTTGATGTAACAAAATCACAGGCTAAGATGACATTCTTCTGAAGCTCATCCTGAGAGACAAGTGAGTAAACCTTGTCGAGTGAAGGCAATGAATCCCGTGCGAGGATATATGAACGAAGAGTAGCATACCTATCGTCCAGACCAATGAGAAATTGATGAACTACCTCTTTCTCTCATTTAACTGGAACCATATCAGCACCGAGACATGAAACACATGTTTGCGGATGCATGTAAGCAAGCAGATCATTCCACAACTTCTTAGATCAGCCAAAGTAGGCATTAATAGCCTGTCAATTCTAAAACATGCATGGGCCATTACTAACTAAGAAATGCTGCTCAAGATCATCCCAAAGTTCCTTAACTGAGTCATTATAAGTGATAACAGAATGAATGGATGGATCAAGGGTCTGAACAATCCAACCAATAAGCATAGAATTCAATCTACTCCAAATATTAGCAAAAGATTCACCATGCAAAGGCTTGGTGATAGATCCATCCAGGAAACCAAGCTTATGTCTACAACTAAATCCATAACGAATAGCAGTACTCCAATCATTATAATTATCACCCTTCAAAATCATAGAAGAAATAAGCAAACCTGTGTGATCTGATGGATGAACATAGTACAGATGCGATGCAGGCAGAGCGGTGGAATCTCTGCCATGGCACAGGAAATTAGAAAATGTCGAGGTATTAACTCTGAGCAGAAGCTGGCAGAGTGCACGGTGGAGCCGTCAAGTGACGGGTCTTCCATGGGCTGCAGGGATCAACGGCCAGAATGGAGATGACATCAAGGTTTTCAATTACAACATGATCAAGTGATCCATCAGGAAGCAGCGGTGGCGCATGAGCGACAGTGGTGGTGGTAGGTGTGGACGATGGAGAACGGACACAACGACGCGTGGAGACTACGGTGCAGCGTTTCAAGCGAAAGAGGCAACGACAGCAGTGCCGCTGAGCTTCCTGGCGGCGGCGGTGGTGATGATCACCATGACGGTGGACAACAAGAGTAAGGCGGTGGTGGCGGCTGCTTTATATGTGGGAGAAAATTTTAGGGTTCTCGGGATTCTAGGCTCTGATACCATGTAAAATATGAATGTGTGATTTCATTAATAATACAAGGGTACAATATATAGACAGCATATACAGAATCACAAATGGAAAAGGATTATATCTAGGGTACAATAATATTGTAGAAGATGTTCACAAAATATCTTCTACAATATCTCACACGAGATCTGATATTATATACAATAAAAATTATCTATGGTTAAACATGTTATGAAATAGTTTATAGTGAAAGGGGATTATTGTTAGTAAACCGGAGGAAGTATATAATTTATTATGTCACCAGTGATAGTCCTGCCAGGAGGGAGAGTTGTCATAGACTGTGTTTGATTCCTCTCAAGGGTAATAATCCAAGTTGTCATAGTTGCATGCTAGTAGGAATTGCCTACCACGAGAAGACTAGAGCCACTAGAGCTGCCAAAACCACAAGAGTCGGAGTGCTCAGTACTAGTCCAGCGTTTATCAAAATTGTCGCAGGTGGAGTTCCACAAACCTTTGGGTAGAGTGTGAGAGACACGTGCATTTGTGGCAAAATAAGGTTGGTGGAGACGGGAGCCATCAGTAGTAGAAAAGGCGATAGGCTATTAGAGTTAGTTTCACATTGGTGATTCACAGTCATATAATTCAGCACATAAGATCATGGATCATCTCTACATAGTATCAGTTAATTATATAATAGAAGCCCATAATTCGATTATAGACAAAACTTTTGAACCACTAGGAGCACCAAAAAAAATTCTGCTAGAGGGTTTCATGGTTTGGGGCCCAGGAAACCTCCTCCGAATAAGAGGGTAGGGATTTTGTTTGTCGCCTGCAGAAGGCTATTTATGGTCTTAAGTAGGCTCCTCGAGCTTGGTTCCAGCAGTTTAGCAGCTATCTTACACAACTTGGTTTGAAGTGCAGCTCAGCTGATACTTCCTTATTTGTCATGTTGAGAGGGTCGTCGTTACTTTATCTCCTTATGTATGTGAAAAACATTATTCTTACAGAGAACAACTCGACTCTTCTTCATCGATTCATTTCTCAGATACACAAAGAGTTTGCGATCAAGAATCTTGGTGTTCTTCATTACTTTCTTGGTCTTGAAGTTTCTCTTACCTCCTCAGGGTTACTTCTTGGTCAAGCAAAGTATGCTCGGGGTATTCTGACTCGGGCTGGTATAACTAATGATGCACACCATTTATTGTCGGTTCTCAACTGCACAGTTCCACTAGTCTGCCGTTGTGGGATCCTACCCTTTATCGCTCTCTTGTTGGGGTGCTTCAGTATCTCACCATCACTCGTCCGGATTTGGCTTTCTCGGTCAACATAGTGAGTTAGTACTTTCAGGATCCTAGATATGATCATTTTGATGAGATGGCTTTCTCGGCACTCTTCATTTTGGTCTGGTTTTTTGTTCAGCTAGCACACCACACATGTTAGGATATATGATGCTGGCTGGGCCCAGTGTCTGGAAACTCGTCGGTCCACTTATGGTTATGCAGTTTATCTAGGTGGGAATCTAGTTTCTTGGGGTGCAAAGAAACAACCCACTTTTTCTCGCTCTAGTACCGAGTCCGAGTATCGTGCTCTTGCCAACACTGCTACGGAAGTTGTTTGGCTCACTCATTTGCTTCGTGATCTCTGGGTTCCACTTTCTAGTTCACCTTTGCTATTATGCAAAATCAGGAGTGCTATCTTCTTGGCTTATAATCCAGTGGTGCACAAGCGAGCAAAGAATATAGACATTGATTACCATTTTGTTCGTGAGCTGGTGATATCTGGCAAGCTGATCGTTGATCATGTTTCGACTTCTCTACAGATTGCAGCGATCTTCACTAAGGGCCTCTCGCGTCCATTGTTTGAGTTCTTCAGATCCAAGCTGTGCATCGGCGAGCACCCGACGCTTCGCTTGGGGGTGTTAGAATAAAGCAAGTAGAATATTAGATAATATTTTATTCCATATTGACTAGCCCTAGGGTTATATTTAGACTAGTGTTCTTTGTACTCTATATATACTCTTAATCATTAATTAGAATCATTACGGAAAATTACTTTATCAGCAACAACTGATCACAGATTTTTTTAAGAGGTAATCATCCTTGGTGATAGCTTGGTGACTCGGGTGTCGGTTTAGTTATCATTGTTATTTATATTTGGCACAAGGTCAATAGCTGTATATGCATTTTAAAATTTGATGTAAATATGATGGCAGCTTTTGATGAATGTAAATTTCTAATAAGAATTGAACCATATGTTTTTCGGTTTTCATTTGTGTTTTGGGTTGGTTTTGCTCTGTCTGTAGATTTGATTTGAATTATTTTTATATTTATTTTTTCGGTTATTAAACCTTCAACCAGTGTTGTCAGAAAACCGTAGTAAAAGTAAACATCATTCACTCATTCTCCAATAGAAGTAAAAGCTGTATTGTTTTTACTTTGCACGATTTCAGAGCGGCTTTTAGCATTGCGAAATTGTGGTGATGTGTTTTCTGTATTAGTACTGGTCATCGGTGGTTAGTTGCAAACATCATAAGAAAACAAGCATGTTTATTGGTTTGATTCACTCCGTCTCCACCACTCAAAATATTTCGTGGATATAGTATCAAACGCTTTGAATGACATCGATCACAACACGTCAATACCGTCAACTTGTAGAAAGCCCTACATAACATTTGAATGGGTCGTGAACGCTGCTCGACATGGGCAACGTTTTTGAGCTTATTCCAAGGTACACAATCAATATCCCGTTCATATACGAGTATCTCCCATATGAGGAATCTAAACATCGGAGATACAATCTGTGGCGGATTTAGAAAACAAATTTAGTAGGGGCACATTAATATTACTTAATAGTATACGAGAGAATAAAATATAAGTTTAAAATATTTTAATGAAACTTTAATCTTAGCATAAATTATATAATTTTATAATAATTCTTTATAAAATTTAACATTTTGATAGCGTTTGATAACTCTTTCTTCAAAAACTCAATAATATATACTTTTTTCGATGAATACATCAAGACAATCATTGATTGAACTAGAAGTATTTCATTCTATTGCACATGATTAATATATTATTAAGCAGTATATAATGTATCTTTAGATTCCTCCTATCAAAATATTTCTTGCAAATTATCTTTAAAAAAATTGATTAAAACAAGGAGGGTCCAAATAGACTCTAAAGGCAAGTAATCATGTGGGTATTTTATTTTGTGATGATGAATGAATAGAAGGATAAATCATATGTTTATACTTAAAACATTAAAAAATCGTTTAGCACTTGCAATAGAAGGTAAAGAGAACATTAAGAAATTAATACAATCAAGTCTAAAATTTATAATGTTGACTAAAATAGGTGAGATGAATGGTGTATAACTAACAAACTTCTTTAATGTTTTCAAAATTTTACCTATAAATATCGAGACACATGTACAATTAAATTTTTTTAAAATATTTTAAAATTAGGACTATGAAGTATTAAAGATGGGGGGTCAGTGGAGCCATGTGCCCCACCCTAGATATGCTATTGGATATAATATGGGTAACCCCCTCCCCACTTTTTTCTCAGCTTCCGACGAAAAACCTATCTGAAAGTCAAAGAAAATTTTCATCAACCTAGCACCATCTAGGTTAAGATTTCATCCACTACGATCTCCCTACATCTCACAAATTAAATTGCAAAGTTCCCAATCTCGGAAAATGACAAAAAAAATCCATTATAAACCAACATATCTATGAAATTGTAACCATATTCGGAAGCTTCACCTTCCGAACACACATCGGCTTCGTTAATTGTGCAAGGTTCCAAATTTAGAACAAGGTTCGTTAATCACTCAAATTCCTGTAATCGTTTTTTGAACTAATTCTCTTAGTTTTTTTTTCCTGTGTGTCAATTGTTATTAAACGACTTCCATTGCTATGTAATAAAACGATCTTATCGATCTTTAAATACTAACAATACTGTTAGACTAAATCAGACTCCTGATTAGATGATGATTTATTCTGATTAGAGTTCTTTTCTTATTATACCTCTATTGTACTCTCTATATATTCAGATATCAATAATACAATTAATTACGGCAAATCATTCTATCATGGTATCAGAGCAAGTTCTGATCCTAATCCCTAAATTTTAATTCAGCGCCTCCCTCATTCTCTCTTTTCCGGCGAAGCTCCGGTCAAATTTCGTCCTCCTCCGGCGAAGTCCAGCGGCGGCCTCCTCCTCCGGCGAAGTCCAGCGGCGGCCTCCTCCTCCGGCGAAGTCCAGCGGCGGCCCCCTCCTCCGGCGAAGTCCAGTGGCGGCCCCCTCCTCCGGCGAAGTCCAGCGGCGGCCTCCTCCTCCGGTCCGATCGCGAAGTCCAGCGGCGAAGTCCGATCGCGAAGTTCAGCGGCGAAGTACGATCGGGAAGCCATCTGGAGAAGAACGGCCGATCGCGTCAAGGAGGAGAAGGAGAACTCGTCCGCGCGTGAAGCCACGCGCGAGTTATCTCGCGCGCCAGAAGGAATTTCGCGCGTGAAGCCACGCGCGAGTCATCTCGCGTCCAGAAGGAAGTTCCGCACGTGAAGCCACGCGCGAGTCATCTCGCGTCCAGAAGTAAGTTCTCGCGAGTTGATTCAAATTCTCGCGAGTTGATCAATTTATCGTGAGCTGAATCACATTCTTGCGAGTTGAAGCTGTTTCTCACGAGTTGCTCACATTCCAACAAGTTTGTCCAATTCTCGTCAGCATCCAATCAATTTCTGTGTCATTTTTCGGTCTTCCGCTATGGTTCATTTGGGCCCTATATCTCGGGATGATTGCTCCACTAATTGGATTGCGGACAAGGTGTTGCTTCAGGCCAGTTTGAATGGTCCCAATTGTCATTCTTCGTCACAACAGTGGATTGTTGATTCAGGTGCTACATCTCATATCACTGCTCACACCAGTCATCTTGATCAGGTACAACGTTATCGTGGTTCTGATTCTATTCTTGTTGGAAATGGTGAATCATTATCTATTTCTCACATCGGCCAATGTCATTTATCTGGTTTCTCTGTTAATGATGTCCTTGTGGTCCCTAAGATTACTAGAAGTTTATTGTCCATTAGTAAGCTTACTCGTGATCTACCTGTTCGTGTTATATTTGATGCCGATGCATTTTCCATTGAGCACAAGCTTACAGGGGCGATGATTGGTAAAGGTCGTCATAGGTCTGGTCTCTATTTTCTTGAGACTGGTGATTCCAGTTTTTTAGGCGAACTACGCTCTACAAAGCTTCATGCTTCTTTTGAGCAGTGGCACTCTCGCCTCGGTCATGTGTCTCATGATACTATTCAGTTATTGAATCGACGGGGCCTTATTTCTGTCACTTCTGCTATGCCTGCATCTGTCAGTTGCTCTCCTTGTCAGATGGCCAAGAGTAGCTGCTTGCCCTTTTCCACTAGTGACAAGCGTGCTACTGGTTTATTGGATAAAGTACATTGTGATTTGTGGGGACCAGCTCCTGTTTTATCTGTCGGTGGTTTCTCTTATTATGCCGTTTTCATTGATGATTTCTCACGATTCACATGGTTTCTTCCAATGCGGCATAAGTCAGATTTCTATGACACTTTTATCCAGTTTCAGAAATTCGTTGAGAATCAATTTTCTGCTAGGGTTAAAATTTTTCAGACCGATGGTGGCATCGAGTTTACTAATCACCGACTTCAGGCTCATCTCATATCATGTGGCATTCATCATCAGATGTCCTCGCCTTATACACCTGCTCAGAATGGCCGGGCCGAGTGGAAGCATCGTCACATCACAGAGACTGGTCTTGCCATGCTTTTTCACTCTTCTGTGCCGCACTGTTATTGGGTGGAAGCTTTCTCCTCTGCGGTTTACATTATTAACCGTCTGTCTAGTTCAGTAATGAGTGGCAAATCACCTTTTGAGGTTGTTTTTGGTCATGTGCCTGACTATACCCTCTTTCACCCGTTTGGTTGCCGTGCATTTCCATGTCTGCGTGCCACTGCTACTGATAAGTTTGCACCCTGATCCTTTCCCTGTGTTTTTATTGGCTATAGCCCTCGTCACAAGGGCTTTCAGTGTCTCGACCAGACGTCTGGGCGCATCTATATCTCTCGCCATGTTCGTTTTGATGAAACTTTCTTCCCTTATGTCTCAGCTTCCACGGACAGTCGTTCGATTTCAGATCTGGAGATTTCATCATTTTTTGATGGAACTATTACTTCATCAATTGGGGCCACTACGCCTGTATCTGTGCCTATTCCAGCTGCCCCTCATTCCCCACCATCTTCCATCTGGACGGCCGACCCGGACCCGGTTCCTCGCCAAACGCCCACCATATCTCAGCCGCTAGCCAGCACTCCTCAGCCACCGTCTCAGCCACTGGCCACCACGTCTCAACCTGTATCGGCTACTCTTTCTCCGGTGACTTCCGACGGCCACTCTCCGGTCAGCACAGCTCGATCTTCCTCCATGTCATCAGCTGGTTCTACTCCTCCAGATTCGCCGCCCCCGCTTCGTACTCATCGGATGGCCACTCGGTCTTCTACTGGTGCCATTCAGCGGCAGGATTATTCAGATGTTATTGCTCATGGTCTCACTGCTGCACTCCTCTCTCAGACAGAGCCCACTGATTATCGCACTGCCCTTCAGGATCCAGCCTGGGTTTCAGCCATGGATGATGAGATGGATGCTCTTCGTGGTCAGCACACTTGGGAGTTGGTGCCTCGACCTTCAAATGTCAACATTGTTGGCTCTAAATGGGTCTATAGGCTCAAGTATCGACCATATGGCACTATTGAGCATCATAAAGCTAGACTTGTGGCGCAGGGTTTCTCGCAGATTCCAGGTTTTGATTTTGACCACACTTTCAGTCCTGTGGTCAAAGCCTCCACTGTTAGGACGGTTCTCGCCATAGCCACCATGCGTTCCTAGCCACTTCATCAGTTGGATGTCAAGAACGCTTTCCTTAATGGTGTTCTTGATGTTCCTGTCTACATGAAGCAGCCTGTTGGTTATCAGGATTCTGTCCATCCAGACTATGTTTGTCGTTTGAAAAAGGCCATTTATGGTCTTAAGCAAGCTCCCCGAGCTTGGTTCCAGCATTTCAGCAATTATCTGACACAGCTTGGTTTTCGGTGCAACTCAGCTGATACTTCTTTGTTTGTCCTTTCGAGAGGGTCGTCATTACTGTACCTACTTGTGTATGTGGACGATATCATTCTTACAGGCAATGACTCGACTCTTCTTCGCCAGTTCATTGATCGGACACACAGAGAGTTTGCGATCAAGGATCTTGGTGCTCTTCACTACTTTCTTGGTCTTGAAGTTTCGCCTACCTCCTCAGGATTACTGCTTGGCCAAGCAAAGTATGCTCGGGATATTTTGAATCGGGCCGGTATGTCTGACGCAGCACCAGTTTCTACTCCATTTGTTGCTGGTTCTCAGCTTCACAGCTCTACCAGTCCTCCATTTCGGGATCCTACACTTTATCGTTCTGTTGTTGGTGCCCTCCAGTATCTCACCATCTCTCGCCCTGATTTGGCATTCTCGGTCAACACGGTGAGTCAGTATCTTCAGGATCCTAGAGATGACCATTTTGCTGCTGTGACTCGGATTTTGCGATATGTTCGTGGCACTCTTCATTTTGGTCTCCGGTTTTGCTCTGCTAGTACTTCTGATGTGTTAGGATACTCTGATGCTGATTGGGCTCGCTGTCTGGAAACTCGTCGGTCCACTTATGGTTATGCGGTTTTTCTTGGTGGGAATCTGGTTTCTTGGAGTGCCAAGAAACAGCCCACTGTTTCTCGCTCTAGCACTGAGTCTGAATACCGTGCTCTCGCTAACACTGCCTCGGAAGTGGTTTGGCTCACTCATTTGCTTCGTGATCTTCGGGTTCCACTTTCTGGTTCTCCACTGTTGTTATGCGACAATAGTAGTGCTATCTTCTTGGCTCAGAATCCAGTGGCGCACAAGCGGGCGAAGCACATCGACATCGACTATCATTTTGTTCGTGAGTTGGTGACATCCGGAAAGCTGCGCGTTGCTCATGTTCCTACTTCTCTTCAGATTGCGGACATTTTCACCAAGGGGCTCTCTCGTCCGCTGTTCGAGTTTTTCAGGTCCAAGCTGTGCGTCGGCGAGCATCCGACGCTTCGCTTGAGGGGGGGTGTTAGACTAAATCAGACTCCTGATTAGATGATGATTTATTCTGATTAGAGTTCTTTTCTTATTATACCTCTATTGTACTCTCTATATATTCAGATATCAATAATACAATTAATTACGGCAAATCATTCTATCAAATACGTGTGTATGAAAATAAAATTAACACAATAGATGAAAAATATCAGAAAAAAATAGCATCTGCTCAGTTTATTTTATTAATTCAACATCATGGATACTATTTCTCAACAGCAAAAAAATAAGAAGAGAGTAGATTCTCAGCATGGATAATAACACCAACAAGCCCCAGATGCACTACTAGAACCCGGCTCACAACGCCCAGTCCCCTGGTATTGTTTGCTGCACTGAAACTTACAGTATCCCTCCACACACATTCGAGGGTCCATCTCAACTTTGCACTCTTCGTTCGTTCTTACATCGACACTCATCACTGCCACTACAAAACAAGAAGAAAATTCACGTTTAGTCATAACCCTAATTGAAATCTCAAAATTCGAATCCTACAATTCCATAAGTTTATAAATCCAACCAACAACTTTTTACTAACTTTGTAAGATACACAATTCCCGTCCTAACGAAAATACAATACTTGATAAACCCTAAATCTCGATTGGTATTTGGAGTTTCAAAAAAGAGATCAAGGAACAACCTGATGAGAAAATAAGAACCAGGAAGACGGGGCATATGTATGCTGATTTAGCCATTTGTGTAAACAAGGTGTGATCTACAGAATTTGGTGAGGATTAAAATGATGATTAGAACAGTATGTGATACCAGTATTTATAGAATGCGAGATCTTGAAGTATGATTGCCAGAAGTTGAAGATTTGGGGGTTGGAAATTAATTTGGCAACTAATTATTAAGATTACATTTAATAGTTGATGGGAAGAATTTCAAAAGCAAGTAAGCAACTATACATAGTAAAAATAAATTCAACCGTCTCTATTATTTATAGATTTGGAATGTGTGTAACTGTCGTAGCTGTCGAATTTTACGTTTTGCATCTGACCGATCTAACAAGAATCGATCGGTATTAATAAAGATTATTAATCATCGAAGAAATTCTATATGTTTGTTACTTTAATATTATTTTTGGGTGTGTCGACATCTTTCCATAAGTTATGGAAAGACCAATGTTTAAACTGCAAATTAGAAGTGTAAAGTCTAGATTTATCTAGTTGGCAATTTGTGGAAATTATGCAAATATGGAATTGTTGTGTTGAAACATCAAAGAATGAACGATCAAGATTTATGGAAGTCTGCGAAAAAATCTAAGAAGCAAATATTTCGTCCTTGAAATTTAAATTCAAAATATATCAATTCATATGGGATTAGATTGGATTTATTAAAATTGGAGTTGATTTTATAAATATCCACTGTGGAAAGGATTTGGACGGAATATATTAATTCTTTTCTTTAAAGGATTAGATTTTATAATTCATGTCTCCAAGTGATTTGGTTGTAATCAGAATATTATATGGAAATAAAACATTTACGCATAAGACTGCATGTGTAAGAAGACTTTCCATATTGAAACAAATGGGAAGGTGAAGCCTAAAAGGATTTAATCAGTTAAAAATATTGCATGAATATTGAGTTATGAAATATTGAAGATTTCGCAATATATTATTTTAGGCATGTGATTGAACCATATTGGATTTATGGAAAATCACTATAA
Organism: Rubia yunnanensis; assembly: GCA_037428765.1. Taxonomy (NCBI): domain Eukaryota; kingdom Viridiplantae; phylum Streptophyta; class Magnoliopsida; order Gentianales; family Rubiaceae; genus Rubia; species Rubia yunnanensis. The sequence continues at coordinate 124,821,268 of CM075061.1, read as the reverse complement.
TTATGGAATTATATTTATGTAATATTATAGGATAATTGAGATAAGGAAAATCCATTTATTGATGAGATTTGGATACGCTTCAGAATTGGATTTGGAAACGGAATCTTTTGAAAACAACAAGCAGATTTGGAAACAGATTCTTTTGAAAACAACTATGGAGAATTCCAATCTACTCCTAATATATATATTGATGGACATCACGACTGTGCCTCTCATAGATTAATTGAAGAAAAATCTGCATCCAGATTTTTATCTTTCGAGAGGTACTACAGAGCAATTCGCCTGTGTTCCAACATGAACTTAAACTGTTGATCAAGTTCAGAATCGTATACCTTAATTCCTCAGGAGGAGGAGGTCCAACGTCAACGAGTTTTGAGATTAGAGGGAGTCTGATCAAGGCGGATCGGTAGCAAGAGAAGCTTGTAGGATTGGCGTGTTTTAATTAGATAAGATAAGTATATTGTATGGTGTACTTTGTACCGTATCTTTCTGATTAGTAGATTCATTCTGAACTGGGTCAGGCCCCGCAAATGTAGGTGAATTTCACCGAAATGCGTAACCAAGTGTCGTGTGTTCATGCTTTATTTTATTGCATACTTGGTTAGATAGCTTATGTTGGAATATGGTAGTAATTATTGAATTAATTAGGTAAAACCAAATTTCAAGAAGAAATTAAGATAAAACTTTCGGGTTGAATTAATTGGGTCATAAACTTATAACTACTGCATGTTGCATAATGAATATTTAATATTGCAACTATAGTCTTTTACTTTTCTATAATTCTAATTCAACTCCATCTTTCCATATGCCTATGGAAAGACGGTATTTCCCAAGATTTTGCATTTTTTTTGTCAATCGTTCAAAGAGTGACGGTGAAAATATAAAAAATAATAAAGTGATTGGTTTAGCATTTTTAAATAGATAAATTTATTTTAATTAAATTCACCTGTTATGGTGGGAGGTTTGGCATAGACCCTTAAACTACTGGAAAATGTCCCCATAGGCACATATATTTCAATGCATAGGCACCGGTAATTCAATGCATAGGCACCGGTATTTCAATGCATATGCACCTGTATTTCAAACATTTTCATACTAGTGCCTAAGTGACCCGGTGCAAAAGATGTAGCTACATAGGCACCGGTAAGTGGTACCGGTGCTAGAATCAATTCCAGCACCAGTACCACTTATCGGTGCCTATGTAACTACAGTCTTGCACCGAGTCACTTAGGCAGTAGTACGAAAATGTTTGAAATACAAGTGCTATACATGAAGTACTGGTGCTAGTAAATAGGCATTAAATAAAAATGATTCCAGCCAGTGAGAATAAATTCACCGGCCGGAATACGAAACACATACATTCATAAACAAAAATATGACGAACAAAACACAAAATAAACAGAAGTTCATGTAAGAAAACTAGAAAATTCATAACCACAACTCAGAAGTTCATTACATACATCTGAAAATACATAACAACCCGTAATTAATGAAACAAACTATATATAAACATAGATTAACAACATCAATTATCATAAAAACTAGAACATAATTTCCATAAACCCTAAATTACACCAAGGAACCAGAACCGCAACTCCAACCAGCGACCAGAGCGAGGGGAGATGGCGTCGGGAATGGTGCGTCGCGGGGAGATGAAGTCGGGGATGGAGTTGGGGAGGCCTCGAAGTAGTGTCAAAGCAGAAGAGTTGGGGAGATGGGGTCAGAGCTGGTCCGAGAGATGGAATCGGGGAGATGGCAGAGGTGGAGAGGGAGAGGTGGTGGGGGAGGAGGGAGACGATGGAGAGGAGGTAGAGGAGAAGATAATAAGATGGAAATGAGGGTGGGTAGATTTAGGGTTTCAGTGGTAGTAAATACATGCAACTTTTTAACGGTTGAGATTCAATCAACAAAAGAAATCAATAGTTCAGATGAAGCCAAGTTGGGTTTTTTTTAAAATATTGAGCACCGGTATCGGATACTCATACTGTTGCCTAAGAAATCAAAACGCAGCTGGCTAGGGCTGCTTTGAATGATTTGTTTTTTAAAAAATTGAACTCGAGAGCAAACTTTGGAAAACATTTCTAAGTATTGAGCATCGGTACACATACCGGTGCCCAAAATTCTTATACCGGTGCCTAAATATACCAAAAGCAGCTGCTTAGGGTTGCTTTGAATGATTTATTATATATATATATATATTGAACCCGAGAGCAAACCCAAAAAATGTTTTCTAAGTATTGAGTATTGGTACCCATACCGGTGCCTAAGGAACTAATACCGGTGCTCATTTCGAAATTTTGAAAAAATCTCTACAAAATTTGAAATGAAGATTTAAAAAATAATCCCGCCATAACATAGCACCGGTTTGAATGCAAAACAATGCCGGTGCTAGTATTATTTGATCTCTAAGTTAACTTTTAACTTTTTACTATTTGGTTCATAGAAGAAATTTGGAGGCGGAGAATCACAAAATTGAAGACACCAAAATGCAATTAAATAAGAGATGATTGATTCTTTAAAATTTGAGGTACAATGGGCGAACGGAAGCGCCTCTAACTTATTTTTGAAAAATTACGCTATAGCCCAAATTTTTGTTACGACATTATCCTTCTTTCCAAAATATACAAATTTTGTTATATTTCCATAAATATAGAAATAGAAAATTAATTATTTTTTGATAAAATTTTGAAAAGCGCTATTACATGATCTATAGTAACGTAGAGTTGATTACTTAGAAAATAGAAAGGGAAATCAGAAAGGATTATGGATATGTTCTTTTGCCCGATTGTTGATAAACATTTCGTTATAGACTTGGAAAATACAATGTGGGTGTATAGGGTAACATCACATTCAAGCGGATTTCAAATTGGAGTTACGAGTAATATTTTTACTTTTTGCACTTAGGTCCCTCCAAGAAAGCTAGAGTCATCGAATCACGAAACTGGTGGGACCAAAATGCAATTCAATAATATATGATTGCAAAATTTTAACTTGGGTATGTATGGGTGAATGGGGGGGTCTCAATAGTCAGCATTGATTACTTATATAAATTCTTGGAAAATTATACCGTGGCCCAAAATTATGTTACCCCATTGCCCATTGCTCCAAAATATATTATTTTTGTTATTCTTTCCTAAATATAAGTCTTTAAAAAATGATTTTTTTGGTGAATTATTGAAAAACGCTAGTACATGTTCTAGAGTAACTTATGGTTGATTACTTGCAAGTTACAAAGTGAAATTTGAAAGGATTATTGATTTGTTCTTGTGGTCAATTTTGATAAATATCCCCTTACATGCATAGAAAATACAATGGGGTGTATAGGGTAGGATCACGTTCGAGTGGATTTCAGTTTGGAGTTACGAGTAAAGTTTTTACTTTTTGCTTTTAGGTCCTTCCAAGAAAGTTGGAGTCGTCGAATCACGAAATTGGCGGAACGAAAATGAAATTCAATAATATACGATCGTAAATCTGCAATTTGGGAATGTTAATGAACGAAAGGGTCTCGAAAGTCAAGATTGATTACATCTATCAATTCTTGGAAAATTACACTATGACCCAAAATTGTGAAACACTATTAATTTGGTTTTGTAGCACTAGTATTCAGTGTACCGGTGCTGGCACCAATTTTTTGTATACCGATGCTGAATTTTGGTTTTATAGCGCTAATATTCAGTGCGTAGGCACCGATTTTTTGTGTACCGGTGCTGAATTTGGATTTTTTATCACCAGTATCACCAACATACTGGTGCCTATATACTTGTTTTCCAGTAGTGCTACCTGCTTATTAAAAAAAAAGAAGTACAAATAAAGATGGGGGCTTAATACCTGACCTCAGAATAGTTTTCAGCACATATATACATTTTCCTATCCATTTCTAAGGTGCTTGAAAACAATAAGCAGAAGGAAATATAAAACCAATACATAAACCAAGTTCAGTGTTTACAAATCGTGGGAACGTGGAATAATTTACATCAACGGAAACGAATATAGGGTAATTCCCTACAATATAGATCAGCTATACCTCGAATGTGTCGAGAAAGGGTTGAGTGGCTGAAATCATAGTCCATCCTTGTTTCACTTTCCATTTTGGCCAAGCCATCTACAAGAGAATTAGCTTAATGAAAGATATGTGAAAAATTAGTGTAAGCAAACTCACCTAACACTCATTTGCACTCCAAATATGAGTTCCTGAGTTTCAGCCTCCAAGCTGTCTTTGTTTTGAAGGAATACTGCTTTAGCCTTTGAAACTCTTCCCTCTCACTACAACAAACTGCACCTATTACTTCGCTCCTTTTACCTCGGTTGGTTTTTTTAAGTAAAAAATATGTTTTACCTAGGTTTTAAAAAATGAGGTAAAAAGTCTGACATGACCGACATTGCACGCATGTCTAGCATACCGCCGTTGTGACTGAGGTCGCACATACCTATCCCAAATAAGAATGACCAATATCGCACGTAGGTCTGGCTTACTGACGTTGTTACCGAGGTCGAACGTACCTATCCCAGATACAAATAACCAGCGTCGCACGCATATCTGGCTTACCAACATTGTGACCGAGGTCGCTCATACATATCCCAGACACAAATGACCGATGTCGCACGCATGTCTAGCCTACCTAAGTCGGTTGTTTTTGTGACCGAATTCACACTTTACTCTCACAGACTTGGTACTTGATTACAAGTATATGAATAACAGATTACACATTTGCGATGCACGATTTAAAATAATTGAATATATATATATTGATAATGTAATTATTTTTTTTACAAAATTAAAATATAATTTTTTATACAACTCCATCTCTTTTATATTTTAAAAGATTTTATATCTATGCTTTTAACTATGACTTTATGTTTATTTTTTAAAATGAAATGAATTAAATGTATAGTTCGAGTAATACATGATCGTAGTCGAATATAAATAAATAAATTTTATTTTTTCACTGAATAAAATTTTATGTACTACTTATTCATAATTATATAAAATAAGTTGTATATAAAATTTTATATACTACTTCATTTATATAATTATGAATAAGTGGGATATATAATTTTATTTATTTGACACAGGGCTAATTTCAATGGTGACACGTATTAAAGGTGACATGGCTAAGAATTACTTTTTAAATATTTTTCATTGACACGTGACTAATCCATTTCTTAGTTCTATGTAACCATCTCTAAGTTACTCTAAAATATGTACTAGCGCTTTCCAACATTTCACCAAAAAAATTATTTATTTATATTTATATATATGCAAAAATAACAAAAATTATGTATTTTGGAGCAATGGATTATAGGGTAACACAATTTTGGGTTATAGTGTAATTTTTCAAGATTGTGTAGAAGTAATCAATGTTGGCTTTCGAGACCCTTCCATTCACCCAATCATGTTCAAATTGCAAAATTGTAACTATATATTATCGAATTGAATTTGATGTTGCCAATTTCGTGATTCAATAATTTCAACTTTCTTAGAGGGACCTAAGTGCAAAAAGTAAAAAAAAAACTCTACTCGTAACTCCAAATTGAAATCCTCTTAAACCCCAATTGTATTTTCCAAGTCCGTAACCTTGTATTTATCAATAAACATGCACAAGAATATATTTTTAATCTTTTCTGATTTACCTTTCTTACTTCCATGTAAACAACTCTAAGTTACTCTATAACATGTACTAGCATTTTCCAACATTTCACCGAAAAATTCATTTATTTAATATATCTATATTTATGCAAAAATAACAAAAAATCATGTATTTTAGAGTAATGGATTATAGCGTAACGCAATTTGGGGCCATAGTTAATTTTTCAAAATTATGTATAAGTAATCAATGTTGACTTTCGAGACCGTTCTGTTCACCCATACATGCTCAAATTGCAAAATTGAAATTTTATATTATTGAATTGAGTTTTGATGTTGCCAATTTTGTGGTTCGACAGTTCCAACTTTCTTGGAGGGACCTAAGTGCAAAAAGTAAAAGCTTTACTCGTAACTCCAAATTGAAATCTGCTCGAACGTGATGCTACCCTATACACCCCAATTATATTTTCCAATTCAGTAGCCTATTATTTATCAATAAATATGCACAAGAACATATTGTAATCTCTTCCGATTTAACTTTTTTTACTTCTATGTAAACAACTATTAGTTACTCTAGAACACGTACTAGCGTTTTTCAACATTTCACCAAAAAATTCATCTATTTAATATTTTTATATTTATGCAAGAATAACAAAAATCATATATATTGGAGCAATGAATTATAGGGTAACACAATTTTGGGCAACTGATGGAGATGCCAAGGGGACTACCACCATAAATGAAGACATTCCCCGACTTGATCAAACATTTAAAGGATATGTTCGAGATCCTCTAAGTGATATGGCAGGACCTATGACTAGGTCAAGGACTAAGCTTAGGGATGCTGCTTTAAATGCTTTGATTGATCGTCTTTATGATGAAGAATTGAAGGAGTCACCATCGACATCTTGGATTCATTATTTAAGATTGTCGACGAACTGAAGATATCATGAAGAACACTATACTCTTTTTTCCCACTAGGTTTTTAATGAGGTAGTGTGATCACTGTAAAATAATGTCATTTTGGGTTTATTGGACTGATAGCTCGGCCATGTGGGCTTTGAAGAGCTGAATTTCAAAAATACAGCCCATTAAGGTTTAGTATATTCAGTTTTATCCTGATTAGAATTATATTTGGTAAGATTAGATAAGGTAATATTCTTCAAGGTTACTTCTTGAAGAATTCAACCTGATTACCTTAGATTACCATTTATTTTAGGTATTTTAGTTAGATATGATTTTAGCTTCTTAAAGTTGCCATAAGTCGATTCAGTTTCCATTTGTGATTAGGGTTTGAGGCAAGATTGTAACCCTATAAAAAGGGAGGCCATATGGACGAATTTAACAACCTTTCATCAATAAAATATACAACCTTTTGAGTTCATACTCTTTGCTTGCGATCTATTCCATTGTTGCTTAACCCCGATGGCTAGTTAAGTACCAATAAACCTTGTAATCTAATCCTGAGGGCTAGTTAGAGAGCAAGTCGAAGTTAGGCGTACCCCGAGGGCTAGACTCCTGAATTTCGTGCGAGATTGTGTGGGTTTGCAGATCCATTCACTAGATCAAAGTTATTAATTCCGCAAATCGTGAGTCTTTGCAAGGAGATTCATATCAGTTGGTATCAGAGCAAAGAGAAGGATCGACTAAGGCCAAAAAAAAAGAAAAAGAAAAAGAAAAAAAGGGGTTTTCGAGTTTGCATTAATTTATTTTTGAATTTTTTTAATATATATATATACTCTTTCGTGTCGTGTTTTAACTGTGTCAGTTTGATCTTTCTTACCAGGAGGATTGAATCTAGAGTCGAAGGACGTCGAAGGGTCTAAGAGTTAGAATACTTCGGTCTTACTATCCGCCTTCACCTTTATCAATCGAGTCAGGAGGACGTCGAAGGGTCTGAGCGTTAACAAGTATTATCCGCCTTCACCTCCCGGTCAGTTTCATAGTTTTAAGTAGCTTAAACAGTTTACGTGCTTGTGATATTTTCGTCAACTCTTCTGAAAATTATTGCATGCTCATAATCCTATTTGTTTTCTTTATCGTTCTCTGATTCCGTGATCTAGAATTGTTCTTTGATTCTTGATTACACCTTACTAAAAAAAAGAGTCTTGTGTCATTTTCCATATATATAGTATCATATTCTTGATCCTTACGTTCTTAAATACCTCGAAGTTCATTGGAATCAAGAGGAAGTTGTCGTAGTTTTCTTATTCCAAGTTTTGTATAGGCGATTCTTGTTCCAAAACTTTTCAAAAATTAAAAAAAAAAAGTTAGCAGATTTTGGGTTTCAAAATCGGAATTCAGGATTTGAAATCTGAAATTTGGGGCAGATTTGCAATTTTCAAAAGTTTGGGGGCAGATTTGCAATTTCCAAAAATTTTGGTAATTGTGACCGGAATTTTTCTTGGGGAATAACATTCTGTTTGTGAGTTTTATAGTACAAAAAAATGAATTGTGGCTGAAAAAAAAGGAAAGAAAAAGGAATCCGGTTTGAAAAAGGAAAAGAAAAGTCAAAATCCTGATCGGAAGAGAAAAAGGAAATAAAAGCCAATTGAGAGAGGAGTTTTGATCTGAATTTTTTGACTTGGGGGACAAGAAAGTCATTAAAATCCTTTTTCACAAGGGATTTGGATTAAAGTTCCTATTCCAATTTGTTCTTGAATTTTCGGAACCTATTTGTCGCCTATATAAAGCAATCTTGTTTTGGTCATAATTCATTCAATACAGCTCCGATTCGTGCCATTCAAATTGTGTTTTGTTCCGTATTCTTTGTAGAATTTGGAATTCTAGATCGTAGAGCCAAATTTTGAGTTTATGTATTTTTAAATTTTGAAATAAATTCTGCAGTACTCATCTCCATAGTTTGCTTTGAATTGCGGTGAATTGATCAGTTGCCCTCACATTAGCCTTCGCCTTGTGAGTTGTGAGTGCTATACACTTGGTGAGTGACCTTACTAAACAAAGGGAAGGGGGGGAAATTTTTTAACTAACCGTTTGATTTTCTTAGCAGTTAGCGAAGATGGGGGACGAAAATCCATTCGTCCCACCTTTTGTTAGCAATCCTAACAATTTGCCATTGAAGAACACCTCTAATGGCAGGTGTGGCAGTCATCCACGTGAAGAGGCTCCGAATAGTTGGGAGCGACATCGAATTAATCCAAATGAAGCCAATCATCCCGATCGGTTTGCTGTCGCAATAAATGCACTTATGAGTGAGGTGCAAAGGTTGGCGAGAAAAGTTGACAGCATGGCACCACCTACACCTACATCATTGGTCAAGAGGGAAGAAACCAAGAAATATGTCCGTCAATTCAATGGTTCTGGAAGTTCAGATGATTATTCTGATGATGGTTCAGAAAGGCAATCACACCGAGGGTCTTCTAGAAGGCATCACCCCAGTAAACCTCATTCCTGAAGGAGAGTGAAGATTAATTCAGGATTTGATTCAGGTTCTGATGAAGCTTGAGATATCAAGGGTTTAAAATATGACATCCCTCGATTTGATGGTCAACACAATCCAGTGAAGTATCTTGATTGGGAGCGACAGATTGAGAATCTGTTTGATCTCAACAATTATCGGGAGAAAGAGAAAGTCAAAGTGGCACAATATTCTTTCACTCATTATGCGGCTGAGTGGTGGAAAAATAAAAAGGAGTCACGATATCTTGCCGGAAAGAAACCTATCTTCACATGGGAGAGACTGAGATCCGAGCTTCGCGAATATCATGTTCTGCCTACTTACTTGATGGAACAACATTCTTATCTGTCCGACATGAAGCAAGGAAATCGCACCGTTGATGAATACTGGCAAGATCTTGAGTTGACCATGAGAAGGGTTGGAATGAAAGAAAATGACGCATTCATCAAAAATCGTTTCGTTGAAGGCTTGCGTGAAAACCTTCAAATACCAGTCAAGCTTCAACATCACATATCTATGAATGATTTATTGGTGAAAGCAAGGTTAGTTGAGAGTACCCTGCGACCAAGGAGGCCACAGCCTAGTTTTCCAAGTCAACGACCAGGGTTTGACTCCGGAAACCCTAGTTATGGCCGCAGTAGGAGCCCGCCCATGTGAGGAAGAGGATCGGTTCAGACTTATTCAAATCCAACTTATAATTCTACTGAGAGAAGGGCAGCACCACCAACCCAACAGGTTTCAAAAATTCCAGGTAAGTCTTCTACTTTTTCATCAAATTCGGTTTCTGTTAACTCTCCTACTTGTTTTCATTGTAAAGAGAGAGGACATGTCCGTAATAACTGTCCTCATGCACGAGTGCTAACAATACTTGAGGAAGAAGATGAAGAAGATGAATATGCTGATATGCCACCATTGTGTGAACGTGGTGAAGAACAGGTAGATGAAGAGATCATCATAAATAATCATGGTGAACAGGGTCCAGAAACACAAGGTAACTTCGTGTCATTAAGATTTTTAAACTCTCAAATGACTGAGACACAGGTACAAAGGATTAACATTTTTCATACTCGTTGCCTTGTGAAAGATAAGAATTGTTTACTGATTATTGATGGTGGTTCTTGTGCTAATACCGTGTCCAATCTTCTTGTTAAATCATTGTCTTTGCCTTTGACTACTCATCCATCACCATATAAACTTATTTGGTTAAACGGTAGTGGTGAAATTAGGGTTAACAAACAATGCATGAGTAACTTTAAGATTGGAAAATACCATGATTCTATCTTATGTGATGTTATACCTATGGTAGCTAATCATATTTTGTTAGGGAGACCTTGGCAGTTTGATCGTAAATCCATGCTTGATGGTTACACTAACAAAATTACTGTGATTAAGGATAGAACAAGGTATACTTTGGTTCCACTATCTCCATAGGAAGTTTTAGAGGCACAGAGACGCATGAGAGTCGATAAAGAGAAGTTTGCGACTGATGTGCAAATGGCCGACCAAAACCCTAGCAAGGGCTTGAAGGAGATCGGCCACAAGGTGAAGAATGGAGGCAAAAACCTTGATAATTTCGACCAAATATCAAGGGAGGCCATCCCAGGTAAGTCAGGTAAGTCTACGAATGGTTCTGATAAGTCGCGTAAAATCCTATCTTCACATCTTAGTCCTTTGCCATCAATTTACATGATGAGACATGAATTTCCTAATGATTTTGGTAGTTTGTTTTATGCATCAATTAGGGATGTGAATCGTGCATTTGCCAATCATTCTTATGTGCTTATCATGCATTTTAAAGAGAGCTATTTTGCTAGTGATGATATTCCTATGAATGTTCCTCCACGGTTTGCTCAGATGTTACAGGAATTTAAGGATGTTTTTCCAGAAGCCTTACCCGCGGGTTTACCACCTTTGCGAGGTATTGAACGCTAGATTAACTTGATTCCGGGTTCGGTTATTCCAAATCGCCCGACGTATAAAGAAAACCCTGAGGAGACAAAGGAACTACAACGACAAGTCGAGGAGTTACTTAAAAAGGGTATGTGCAAGAATCCCTATCTCCTTGTGTCGTGCCTGTTATTTTAGTTCCTAAGAAAGATAAAACTTGGCGTATGTGCATTGATTGTCGTGCTATTAACAAGATTACCATTAAGTATCGCCATCCTATCCCTAGGTTAAATGATGTGCTTGAAGATTTGCATTTATCTGTGATTTATACTAAAATTGATTTGACTCAGGGTTATCATCAGATTCGAATTAATTAGGGAGATGAATGGAAAACTGCATTTAAGACTAAGTTTGGGTTGTATGAATGGATCGTTATGCCTTTCGGTTTAACTAATGCACCTAGTACTTTTATGCGGTTGATGAATCATGTCTTAAGAAAGTTTATTGGTCGGTTTGTTGTGGTCTATTTTGATGACATATTGATTTATTCTAAATTGACTGATGAACATATTGAGCATGTTAAAATGGTTCTTGTTGCACTCCGTGAGTCTTGTTTATATGCGAACATTAAGAAGTGCACATTTTGCGCTTCGGAAGTGGTGTTTCTCGGTTTTGTGGTCTCTAAAGAGGGCATAAAAAATTCGACGAAACCAAAATTGAGGCCATTAAGACCTGGGCGAGACCTACTAATGCCAACCAGGTCCATTCTTTTCATGGTTTAGCTAGTTTTTATAGACAGTTTGTGCGTGATTTCTCATCTATTGCTGCACCTCTAAATGAACTAGTTAAAAAGGATGTGAAATTTGTTTGGACTGAGAGTCAAGAGAATGCATTTAATGAATTGAAAGTACGATTATGCAATGCTCCTGTTCTTGTTTTGCCTGATTTTAATGGTACTTTTGAGATTCACTGTGATGCTTCTGGTGTTGGTATTAGTGCTGTTTTGATGCAAGAGAATCGACCTATAGCTTACTTCAGTGAAAAGTTAAAGGGCGGTGCTCTAAACTATCCTGTGTATGATAAAGAATTTTATGCAATTGTGCGTACATTAGAAACTTGGCAACATTATTTATTGCATAAATAATTTGTCATTCATAGTGATCATGAATCCTTGAAATACTTGAAGAGTCAGATGAAGTTGAATAAGCATCAAGCTAAATGGTCTAGTTTCATTGAATCTTTTCCTTATGTGTTGCGTTACAAAAAGGGTAAAGAAAATGTAGTTGCTGAAGCTTTGAGTCGTAGACATGTTTTACTTACACGTTTGGAATGTATTATGCTATGGTTTTCATTCGTGCAAGATTTATATGCGACCGATTCTGATTTTTCATCTATTTATGCTGCATGCGAAAATGGTGCTTATGAGAAGTTTTTTCGGCATGATGGTTTCTTGTTTATGAATAATAGGTTATGTATTCCTCAATGTTCTATGCGTGAATTACTTGTTAGAGAAGTTCATTCAGGTGGGTTAATGGGACATTTTGGTGCTTTTAAAACTTATAATTTGTTGCGAGAACACTTCTATTGGCCGAAAATGGCACTTGCTATTGATAGGGTTTGTAGGAATTGTCTAGATTGCTTGAAGGGTAAGTCTAAAACTAAGCCTCACGGTCTTTATACTCCATTTCCTGTTCCTACACATCCTTGGGTTGATATTTCCATGGATTTTATCCTAGGTTTGCCACGATCTCAGTCAGGCAATGATTCTATCTTTGTGGTTGTGGATAGATTTTTGAAAATGGCACAATTTATTCCTTGTAGGAAGACAGATGATGCAAAGCATGTTGCAGATCTATTTTTGAAGGAAGTAGTTCGGTTACATGGAATTCCTGCATCCATTGTCTCTGATCGCGATGTTAAATTTTTATCCTACTTTTGGAATACCATGTGGCGCAAGTTAGGGACAAAGTTGTTATTTTCGATTGCCAGTCATCCTCAAACTGATGGACAAACAGAAGTGACCAATCGAACCCTAGGGGCTCTCCTGCGTGCACTAGTTCAGAAGAACTTAAAGAATTGGGAAAAATGCATTCCGATTGCAGAGTTTGCTTACAATCACACTATTCATTCTACTACTTCTTTATCTCCGTTTGAAATTGTTTATGGTTTTCTACCTATTACACCTCTTGATCTACTTCCTTTGAATTTTAAACAAGTTAAAAACCTTGATGGGGAACAGAAAGCTGATTTTGTGAAGAAAATCCATGAGAAGGTGCGCATGAGAATTGAACGGACAAATGCACAGAATGCTGATAAAGCTAATCAAACCCTCACATTGATGAGGTTCAACGTGAGAGATTATGTTTGGGTTCATCTGCAGAAAGAGAGGTATCCAAATGCTCAGAAATCTAAGTTGAGTCCACGTGGTGATGGTCCTTTTAGAGTGTTGGATCGTGTGAACGACAATGTTTACAAGATTGCGTTACCAGATCATTATGGTGTTAGTGCGACCTTCAGTGTTGCTGATTTATCTCCATTTACATTTGAAGACGATTCAGTTTCGAGGGCGAAACCTTTCGACCATGGAGGGAATGATGGAGATGCCAAGGGGACTACCACCATAAATGAAGACATTCCACGACTTGATCAAACATTTAAAGGATATGTTCGAGATCCTCTAAGTGACATGGCAGGACCTATGACTAGGTCAAGGACTAAGCTTAGGGATGCTGCTTTAAATGCTTTGATTGATCGCCTTTATGATGAAGAATTGAAGAAGGAGTTACCGTCGACATCTTGGATTCATTATTCAAGATTTTCGACGAACTGAAGACATCATGAAGAACACTACACTCTTTTTTCCCACTGGGTTTTTAATGAGGTAGTGTGATCACTGTAAAATAATGTCATTTTGGGTTTATTGGACTGATAGCTCGGCCATGTGGGCTTTGAATAGCTGAATTTCAAAAATACAGTCCATTAAGGTTTAGTATATTCAGTTTTATTTTGATTAGAATTATATTTGGTAAGATTAGATAAGGTAATATTCTTCAAGGTTACTTCTTGAAGAATTCAACCTGATTACCTTAGATTACCATTTATTTTAGGTATTTTAGTTAGATATGGTTTTAGCCTTAAAGCTGCCATAAGTCGATTCAGTTTCCATTTGCGATTAGGGTTTGAGGCAAGATTGTAACCCTATAAAAAGGGAGGCCATATGGACGAATTTAACAACCTTTCATCAATCAAATATACAACCTTTTGAGTTCATACTCTTTACTTGCGAGCTATTCCATTGTTGCTTAACCCCGAGGGCTAGTTAAGTACCAATAAACCTTGTAATCTAATCCTGAGTGCTAGTTAGAGAGCAAGTCGAAGTTAGGCGTACCCCGAGTGCTAGACTCCTGAATTTCGTGCGAGATAGTGCAGGTTTGCACCCTTCACTAGATCAAAGTTATTAATTCCACAAATCGTGAGTCTTCGCAAGGAGATTCATATCAGCAACCCTTACTTGGTATTAAATTTAGTTAAAAATTTGCAGCACAATTTTGGGCAACACAATTTTGCAAAAAGTAAAAATTGACTAATCAGCGGTTAACCCTTACTTGACTACTCAACGGTCATTTATTACTTAACTTTATATACATAAATACTAATGAACAATCATAACTTTAATTTATAAATGGCCAACCCTTACTTGATATTAAATTTAGTTCTTTATCTTCATACATATATGAAAGTCTATGCAACAATATAATATTTATTTTAATTATAAATTTAAATATAATAATAATGTTTCTTTTAGTTTTTATTATTGATAAATTTTATCAAAACTTGAATATATATATATATATATATAAAGAAATAATTAATTTCTAATTTATAAATATTTGTTATTTGAGTTTCATTATATTTCAGCCCAAACCCCTTGTTTAATGTCAAGCCAACCCCTAATATAAAAGCTGAACCCTATTATAAAAGCCCAAACTCATTTCTCTTCTCTTGCATTCAAGACTGCTTCCTCCATCCTCTTCCTTGTTAATATCGGCCCTAATTTCACATCCTCAAGTTTCATCCTTCTTCAAGACCGGCCCTAATTATACACTCATTTATTCTGTTGAAAATCGTTGAATACTGAGTGTATAATGGATTTGTTTAAACACTGTGTAATAATTCATAATCTGGGTATTGTATTGGCTTGCGGGAAAGCATTTGGGTACTGTTTGGGTTTCCAAAAAACTCTCTTGTGGCGTGAACTACGGAATGCAGAACCAAAGCAGGTCTTGCATTCGGTAGTTTTTTTTTAAGATCAAGAGACACATCTGCCGACATTGCATGTGTGTCAGTAGTTTTTTTACAGCAGTTCAAACCTTGCGATGTCGCTCAACCTTCTACCCAATCACACGTTTTACCTCGATTATATTTTAAATAACAGAGGTAAAAATAATTTTTACATCGATTTTGAACCGATGTAAAAAAATATAATTTTTACTACAGCCACATTTACCTCGGTTTTTCTGGACTAAAAACCGAGGTAAAACCTCCTAAATAACCGAGTTAATAAGTGATGTGTCTTGTAGTGTCTGTGTCTCTCAGCACCAAACCAGCTCCTACTGCATTTCCCCTTGATGATCCATCAGTATTTAGCTTAAATCTTTGCAGTGGTAATCTCCAGCAGACTTGTGTAATTTATGCTCTTCTGATCAATGAATGAAATGGTGCTAAACTCATAATCTCGGGATTTAAATAATTAGTATCATAGTTGCACCAAGTTAGATTATGTCTTCTTCAAAGTTTGTAACCTAGGGATTATATTTTCATAGATGAAACGATTTCTAGCAAACCATATAACCCATGTAGTTACAGTAGGTAATAACCTCACACACAGGCTCTGCAGTTCAGATTTCAAACTTATGTTCCAGTAGTAAAACATTCTATCCCACAGATGTGTGAAGTTTTCAGGTGTTAGACCACAGAAGTTATGGAAAAAAAGTCCATAAACTTAACACCACAGGACAGTCATGAAACACATGTTGCATATTATCAGAAGAGTTCAAATAGAAACAACATTTAGATGGCATACTA
Organism: Rubia yunnanensis; assembly: GCA_037428765.1. NCBI lineage: Eukaryota > Viridiplantae > Streptophyta > Magnoliopsida > Gentianales > Rubiaceae > Rubia > Rubia yunnanensis. The sequence goes on along the minus strand of CM075061.1, from coordinate 124,805,294 downwards.
AAGGACTACTCTTGCATAATATCAGCTAGAGGGATCAGTGTATTTAAAAGCCTCCAATTATGAAAATGGCCATCTTTTTAGGTAAATATTTGTACCAGATATATTTAAATGAATTCACTTCCATTATTTTTGGTCACACTATTTCATAAATAGAGTAGAGGCTGAACTATCCATTTGACTCAGGTTTCCAAATCAGAAGATCCTTATAGCCCTAAAAAATAGTGAAATCCTTGGACAATAATTCATTTATATCAAAGAAATTCCATGGTTAAATCTCAGCCTTAAAGTTTCCTGATTATAAAAGAACTCATTAACAGTTAGGTTTGGAGTATCAATTTCAGTTTTTGAGTTCCAAAATTCATTCAAAGCTCCAATGCCAAGCCAATTAGAAAACCAAAAAGATAGGTCACCTGATCCTACTTGTAGTTTGGTATATTCCTTGGCTAAATCATTCTACTTCCCTATACTTCTTCCCAGTTTTTGAATTTTTCTTATTATCAAGTAAACATCATGTAAAGGAAGCCCAAAGACTTCCCACGCTTTTGAAATTTCCACCATAACTTCAATGAGAAACTTTTTATTATGTTATGAAGATCTTTAGCTGCTAATCCATTTTCATTCTATGGAAAACTCATATTGCTCCAAGATCTCCATATTTTATTATATCCATAATCAGAGCTTCCCCAAAGAAATTTTGCAAAGATAACATGTAATCTATCTATTAGTCCTTTAGTAGGCTTTATAACAGTTAAAATGTGTAAAGGAATATCTGATAGTACATGTTTTATCAGGACTAATCTACCTGTCTGACTTAATCACTTATTTTGCCATAAAATATGTTTAGCTGTAATGCTATCAAATTGTGGTTGAAAGTATGAGTGCTCTGTTCTTCCTTTGAATGTAGGACAACCAAGATATCTAAATGGGAAGCTACCTTGAGGTATATGAGTGATTTTTGATAGCATTCTATGATAGGACTGTGGAGCAAATTTTGATATATAGTAGGTGGATTTCTCCAGGTTAATTTTTTGTCCTGTCACTTGTTCAAATTTTGACAAAAAACTCAGGAAGTTTTTCAGACTTTACTTATTAGCTCTTAGAAAGACTGCAGTATTATCAGCAAAGCTTAAGTGTGTAGGTTCCCTTGTATTGGCTAAATTAGGTAAGTTATAGTAGTCAATTCTTGCATTTTCAAATAGAAAGCTTAGATTTCTTGTAAAAGCTTCAGTGAGTAGGATAAACAAATATGGATATAATGGATCTCCTTGTTCAATACCCTTAGAAATTTTAAGAAACCAAATGGTTTTCCATTTACAAGAACTGAAAAATGTGCAGCTGATAGATTTCCTAATATATTGCCAACAACAGTTTCATGAAAGCCCATTTTCAAAAGAAATTCCTTTCAAAAATCCCATGACACTCTGTCAAAGGATTTCATCATTTCTAAATTGAAAAAGACATTAAAGCCACCCATTTTGTTGTTTAAATAATTAGCAAGTTCTTGCAACAAGAGTACACTATCTGCCAGCTCTCTGCCTTGTACAAAGGCTAATTGCTCTTGTGATGTGAGATTAGGCATTAAGTGTTTAAGTCTTTCTGTGTAAACTCTAGAGAAGATTTTTTGAAAAAAATTGTGAGACTGATAGGCCTAAAATCATAAAATTTGGAATTAAGGTTATAAAGGATGCTGATATAGCTACTGGTATTGTAGTTCCTGCTAAGTAATCATTGACAGCCTCTACAAGATCATTAGCTAGTATATCCCAACAATGAGTATAAAGAACCCTTGTATATCCATCAGGGCCTGGAGCAGAGTCTTTATCCATTTGAAATACAATTTGTTTAAGATCAGTCAGTTGTACCTATTGCGTAAGCATCTGATTAGTTGAATCCTCAATTACAGTTGGAATGTTATCTAGCATCCGTGTCTTAAATTTTTCATCATATTCCAGATGTTCATCAGTTAATAGGTTAGAAAAGAAACTCACTGCCTCATTTCCAATAGCTTTAGGTTCAGTTATCCACTCATTATCAGAGGTTTTAATTGCAGCAATTTTCTACTTTGAGCGTTTGGCTTTAACTAAAGAATGAAACATTTTTGTATTGGAATCACCTTCCTTTAGCCATTTAATTATTGACTTTTGCTTCTAGAACATTTCTTCTCTTTTAAGAGCTAGTGTAAGTTCAGCCTGGGCTAAATGAAGTACAGATCAGCTCTGATCAGTGTTATTATCTTGGTGTTTAATTTATTTTTGTAAAACCTTTTGCTCAGTTTGTTTAACATTGTCATGTATATTTCCAAATGTTAATTTGTTCTATTCTTACAGTTTCATCTTCAATCTTCTCAATTTCATTGAAAATTTAAGCATTCCTTTGGAGTTAATTGTTGTTGGCCTGCTTTCATTAACAATGTTTAGGAACTGCTCATGTATTGTTCAGTAATGCTGGAACATAAAAGATTTGAATCTTGAATTAGCAGTTTGATTATCAAATTTAACCAAGAGTGGTGAGTGATCTGAAGGCCATCTAGATATAACATGTATGGTTATGTTTGGAAACATATTTAAAAACTCTTCAATAGCTAAATCTCTATCACACCTTTCCGACACATTTCCTCTATGTCTAACACCAGTCCATGTATAGTTATTCCCAGATGCTGATATTTCAATCAAACCATTATCATCTATAAAATCATTAAAATCCAGCATAGAATTGAGACAAGGTGTTGATTGGCCCAAGTATTTAGATGAATCTCTTATAGCATTGAAATCACCAATAAGAATAGCAGCCTGATTACAACGATTAGCAAAGTTAGCCCAAAATACTAATCTGTCAGTAGTGTTATGTCCAGCATAAACCAAAGCTGCATTCCATGGAATTGGACTGGAATAATTAATATCTGAGTCATGATAAACTGATTATGAATATCTTTAACTGAGACACTAAAATCATCATTCCAGAACAGCCAAATTTTGTCTCTTGGTTCAGCATAGAAGTGATTATAACCTAACTTAAAAGCTATGGATTGAATCTGACCACTATCTATGAATGGTTCTATAATTACAAAAAAAACCAATGTTATTTTTCCTTTTTATGTTAAAAACTCTATCCTTAGTCCTATTGTTTTTAATACCTCTTACATTCCAAACATATATGTTAAAAAATTTCATGGATTAAACTAAAGATTTAGAATCAACTTGAGATCTAGTCACTACAGTTATCATCATCCCAGTATGATCTTTTCTTTTGCCTTTTCCGGTGGTCTGATTTTCCTAACTAGATTTTATATCCTCTTCTTTATCTTCAACTTACTTTAAAAGCCTGTTAAACCTGTTTTGATGGATCAAGTTTATATCTAAAACAAATCTCCCTGCGTGTCTCTAATGGACTTTTCCACTGACCATTGGACAATAGGCTTATCAGTTAGATTGTGAACCAAATCTATCCTCTGGTGATAATTCACTTACCTGTGCTAACTTACATTGATTCTCTTGCAATTGCTCCCCTTGGTTGATGAACTCCTCATGGGACTTTGTTAAATTTCTTTTGCTTGCATCAAGACCATTGTCTTCTGACTGTGGCTCCATCTTAATTGGGGTAGCATGCACTGATTGCCTCTGATTTGAACGTATTATATCATGTGCTCAGACATATCACCTTTGTTGTTATCTACTTCATTTATTATACCAGGATTAGAAACCTCCACGTGAAGTATATCTTTTTGCAAACTTGGAATGTTACTGATTTTTTTAGGATGCGATGGAACCAGATTAGGACTATTAGTATGATATTCTCTATTATCATATACACTAAGTATAGGATTTGCAGGCATTTCAGCATCAGTAGCTAAAACTTTAGCATCGGGCACTTTGGCATAGGCATTTTAGCATCAGAAACCATAGCATTAGCAGCTATAACATTTAGTCCCTTATCATTCTGAGCAATAATATTTGGTTTGACCACTGGCCTATAGATTTGAGTAACCTTCTCAATCTCAGGTTTAAAAGGTAAATCTTTTCCTTTATCAGTTTGAGCAATAGAAGAAATAGAGTTAAATATTTGGGTTACATGAATCGAGTTATAAACTTTATAACTAATACACGTTGCATAATAAACTTTTAATATTGCAACTAAAACCTTTTACCTTTTATTATTTGAATTAAACTCTGTCTTTTCATAAGTGTATGGAAACACGGTATTTTCCTAGACTTTGCCTAATTATTGTAGATAGTTTTTTTTGGATCAGTTGTAGATAGTTAAATTTTCCTTTTATTTATTTACATCAACCACTCCATAACTAGACTATTTATAGGTAACATTTTTTAATCAGAACATGCCTATTTTGAGTTAGAGGGTATTATATGGGCAATGTATGGGGAGGGAGTAGTGAGCACCATTGTTTGACCTCGTCCTATTTTTTGAGCTTGTCCTCTTGCTACAGTAACTGAATCATCATTTCCCCTCTCTCGTCGGAAATGGCTTCTTTCTCTTCGCCGTTAACGGCTATTTCTGCTGATTACGACCACCTGAGAGACGGCTCCTGCTCCGTCGGCCACAATGACGGATAGCAACACCACACAGGCTATACCAAAAACTTTCCTAGCTACCCTCCAGACCAAATCCCCACCTCTAACAACATCCATACCCAACAATCCCGAGCTAACCCCCAAATCCGAACACTTAGAGGATCCGGCATCCCTTTATTCTGATGACCAAATTTCCAAACTCTCTGCTCATTATGCTAACGCATTGGTCGGTAGATTCGCAAGGGGAAGACTTTCGATGGAGCAATTAGAGCTAGCGTTTAAGACGGTTGGTTTTGTCGGTAACTATCAACTGGGCTCCTTGGATTACAAGCACGTGCTGATCAGGTTTGATCAAGTTAATGATTACCAGAGGTGTTGGATCAAGGCCATTTGGAGTTTCAATGGAGTCCAGCTGAAAATGCTCAAATGGTCTTCTGACTTCTCCACCCATAGGGAATCTCCAATCGTGCCAATTTGGTGCACTATCAGGGAAGTTCCTCTGTACTACTATAATTCTGCATCTATTGAGGCCATTGGAAATAGCATAGGAAGCTTCATTAAGAATGATCTAGCCACTGAATTGCTCACTAGGCCTTCTGCCATTAAACCGTGTGTTGAAATAGACCTACAGAAACCTTTGAGTAATTTCATCAGACTTGGGTCAGTCACTAATAATAGAAAATACAAAATTGAATATGAAGATGTTCCTCTATACTGTGATCATTGTGCTAAGTTAGGCCACTCCCTTAATCAGTGTAGAGCCAACCCACAAAACATCAATGGTAAGCTACTGGATAATTAGGTTCCCATCCCACAAAGCCAAACTCAACCACAGTGGCAGGCTACTGGGAATAAATTTAACAAGGCACCTGTTATGACTTTGGAAAATCAGTCTGTTAACCCTCCTCCTAGTAAAGACCATCTAGCACATCAGAGATCCACAACAAACCTCTCTCTGAACCCTTCCTCCTACTTACCTCAAATTATAAATGGAGATCTTGGAACTGTTTCTCATCAATCACCAAGAATTACTCCAGCTCAGTCCCCTAATAACTCACCCCTAGATAACTCTCAGTCTTCCCTCATAAAAATTTTAAATGCCACTGCTCTTTCTAATCCTACTCCTTTGGCCTATGCAAAGGATGATATTCAAATTGGCTCTCACAGGCTTACCCTGCATCAGTCCCCTCCCACTAACCCCCCACTTTCTCTACAAAGAAAGATGGAAAATAGATTCTTTGTATTGCAGGATATAGACACCCTCCCTCAACCACAAGAACTCACTGATCTGGAAGTGCAGGACATGGTGGAGGAGGCCATCTTTGCCAACAGCCACCTCACCCACTCAGCACTACTGCCTGATAGCCTAAAAGGTAACACTGAACAACAAGGTAAGTTAAAGCATAAAAAGAACAATTACCTTAGCCAGCTGAATACGATGATGTTAAGATTTGCTACTAAAAGCCATAAATCATGTGAACAATGACACACACCTTAACTTTTAATATTTTGGTATGAAATCTTAGAGGTATGGAATCTTCAATGCTAAGACTAAACCATCTAGTTAAGGTGAACAAAATACAACTACTTTGTATCATTGAGCCTATGCATGATAATAGCCAGTGTCAATCTTATATGGAAAAGCTCAAATTTACTTATAATCTCCCTCTTCATAATGGCAATATCTGGCTAATGTGGAATGACATCATAATCAGTTCCTGTATGTAAAAATAGCTCACCTAATTTCGGCTATTGACATGGAAGCAGTTTTTGTTTATGCCCTTAGAACTAGGGATGGTAGGAAGTCTTTATGGAATGATCTGAGTGTACTCCCTAAAAATGAAACTATTTTCATACAATCTCTTCACTTTCAGAATATAACGGCCCCAGCTCACCTTCCCTAGGTAGTATTAGAGATTTCAACAATTGGATTAGCTCTTCTGGAATTTAGGAAATTAACATAGTGGGAAACCTATTTACCTGGACAAACTCAAGGCTTAGGAATCCCACTTCTAAGAGATTAGATAGAGGACTTTGTACTATTCAGTGCAACAAAAAATTCCCATCATCTTCTATCCAAATTCTGAATAGACAATCCTCATATCACTCTCCTCTCCTCTCACAGGTATCATCTCTAGTTAGTTCTCACCCTAAACCCTTTAGATTTATAAATTCTTGGTTTAACAGACCAGAATTTATAGACCTAATCAAGGAAAATTGGTTAATTCCTAGCCCCCAGTCAGGAATGTTAGGTTTCTACCTAAAACTAATTAGATTGAAAAAAGTGGTAAAGATTTGGAATAGGAAATGTTTTGGTAACATAGATGTTAATGTAGCTACTGCAGAGGAAGGCCTTAGATTACAGGAACTAGTTTATGACTCCTCTCCCTCAGATTTAGAATTAATCAAACTAAATGAGAAGAGGGCATTATTACTTAGAGCTCTAATGGAAAAAGATAAATTCTGGAAACAGAAAGCTAGATCAAAATGGTTCGAAATTGGTGATAATAAAACTAAGTTTTTTCACAAGACAGTACATGAAAGGAAATGTGGATTACAGATTTCAAAAATTAAAAATGGACAGGGACAATGGCTTAAGAAGCTATAGCCCACCAGATATCCAAAAAGAAGCTGTAGCCTATTTCTCTGATCTCCTATCTGAACCCAACCAGATGGCTAATAACACTTATTACCCTCATTTTCTTAGCCAAATACCTACTGTCATTACTGAATAGGATAACCTAACTCTATTTAGACTAGTTTCAGAAGAGGAACTCAAATTAGTGATAAAGAGTTTGATAAAAAATAGTAGTCCAGGCCCTGATGGTTTCTCTAGTAAAGTTTATACTAAGTGCTGGGATTTTATTAAGGAAGATCTAATATTTGCTATCAATGATTTCATCTTAGGGTCAGATATGCCTAGAGGTATTTCTAGTTCCCGGATAACCTTGATTCCAAAGAAAGCCACACCCTCCTGCTTTTATGATTTCAGACCTATTAGCCTCTCAAATGTGGTAAATAACATATGTTCTAAGGTTTTAATGGAAAGATTGAAACCTCATATGGAAAATCTAATTTCACCTAATCAAACTGCCTTCATGAAGAACAGAGACATTTCAGATAATATACTTTACCTGCAGGAAATGTTAATATTTCTAGATAAAAAGAATAGAGTGCCTAACTGTATTCTCAAGCTAGACCCCAGGAAAGCTTTTGATAGGGTTAACTGGGACTTTTTAAAGAACATATTTGTTAGATTTGGTTTTACTGGGAATTTTTTGAATACTGTCATGAATAATCTATCCCAGGCTCATTTCTCTATACTTATAAATGGTAATCCAGTGGGTTTTTTTAAAGCTACCAGAGGCATCAAACAAGGTGATCCCCTTTCCCCCTTTCTCTTTAATATTTTTTCAGAAGCTTTCTCTAGGAGCCTCTCCTTCATTTTTTTGAATAACAGCCTCACACATTTCCAGTTACCCTCAGCAATCCCACCAGCCTCCCACTTAATGTATGCTGATGATACCATTATTTTCATGCAGGCCTCAAAACCTAACCTTATTAAGATTAAAGCCTTCTTAGAAATCTTTGAATCAACCTCGGGCCAGAAATTTAATTTTGAAAAATCTGATTTTTACATTAGTAAAAGGGCTACAGTTGCTAACATAAATCAGGTTAAGATGATCTTAAAAATGAAAAAGAATCTTTTCCTTTCAAATACCTAGGATGTCCAATCTTTAAAGGTAGAAAACTTAACATATACTTCCAACCTTTAATGGAAATTTTGGATAAAAAGCTGATGAATTGGAAAAATAAATGGTTGAGTTCGGGAGGTAAACTGACCCTAATTCAATCCTGTATATACTCCTTACCTCAACACTTGTGGACTGTCACTAAGCCTCCTATCCATATAGTTAAGACGTTAGAGAGAAAGATGTCTACTTTTTTCTGGGGTGAGACTGAAGGGAAGAAGAATAAAGTTTGGAAAAAATGGTCTAATCTAGCTGCTCATAGGTCTCAGAATGGTTTAGGTTTCAGATCAGTTCAGGCTATAATTGATTCTTGTTCACTTAAAATTTGGTGGAAAAGTCAATTGGGAACCATAATGTGGGCAAAAATTATTTGGTCCTTACCCCAAACGCACAGAAAATCCATGACTTGGAAGAGAATATGCTCAGTTAACTCTTTTACAGAAAATAACACTCTAATTATTCATGGCAGAGGAAGCTGCAATTTTTCGTCTGCTAACTGGTGCCCTAATGGGCCACTTATGAATCTCATCCCTCTCTCTATCATTTCTCCACTCTTATCTTGCTCAGTTGCTCAGTTTATAAGTAACAGAGACTCTATCCTACCACAGATTTCTCCTTTTTAGAGCATGATACTCTTTCTTTTTTGCAGCCAACAGAAATTACTGAGATATAGAGGATAGATTAATCTGGAAACCAAAGGTGACAGGAGCTTTTACTTTCAAATATGCGTATAAGACGCTCACTTTCTTCTCAGGTACCTTCCCTGCTACTCAGCTTATATGGAATCCTAGAATGAAGAAAAAGATTTCTATTTTCACATGGAAACTGATGCACTCTTTCCCGTCTTTTGATGATGTGCTGATGAAATGTGGTTTTAGTCTTGCTTCAAAATGCCCTGCATGTAATCACCCTGATTCTCTCCAAAACTTTTTTATCTCCTGTCCCCTTGCTCAATCAATATGGAATAAGATGGCAGCTTTACTAGATTTTAATCTTCATAGTTTGGATTCAATAAATGAAAGGTTCTTTTTATTCTGGAATTGCAATGATATTCCCAGAATGCATCAGCTGATATGTAAAATACTTCCCTCTCTGATTTGTTGGTGCCTTTGGAAGGCTAGAAATGGTTTATATTTTGATAACAAACACTTCTCTCCAGTTCAAATATGCAAGGAAATCAGTGATTTAATTTACCTATCCCTCTTTGCCAAACCTTGCCCCTCTAGCTCTTCCTTCCCTATGAGCCATAGTTTCTCTCATCTGATCCCCTCCCCTAGACCACCACCTAAACCTACAATATCTATTGTCTTCTGGGAAAGGCCGAAACCAAACTGCATAAAGATCAATGTTGATGCAACCTGGTCCTCTACTAACTCCACCGTTGGTCTGATTGCTAGAAATTGTGATGGAATTCCATGCCTTATAAAGTCTACTACCATATCTGCAGTTTCTTCACTTCAAGCAGAAATTATAGTCATCCTACTTGCCTGCCAAGCCTATCCAGCTTTGGATAGTTCCTTCACCATTGAATCTGATTCTTTGCTGGCTGTGAACATGATCAGGAACCCTTATACTGCACACTGGCCTTTTTACACTTTAGCCTCTAAGGTGCATTCCCTGCTAAAGTATGTCGTCCTTAAACATGTGTTTAGGGAATGTAATTCTGTGGCGGATGCAATTGCTAAGGATCACCCAGCCCATAACAGTGAACTGATTCTGAACCTTTCCAATATACCTACACACATTAGAGGCCTCATCTCTCTAGATAGGGAGCACACACCCTATATTAGAACACATAGGCACGACTCAAGGCAGGATTGATACTGCTAATATTCTGTCATCTAGTTTTCTACAGGTACAACAGCTGAACTCTACTTCAAATCCTCTTCTGGTGCTGATCTCTATACATACAGAAATCCATCCCTACTAGGCAGCCACTCAGGCTGCCCTAGATATGAGAATGGAATGCTCAAATTTACAACTCTTCTGCAACTCCTAGAATGAAGATTTGGTTGTGTTTTAAGCTCTTAATTTTGATGTGCTAGAATGAAGTTGCCTGGCCAAAGGAAAGAATTAACACAGGGGGTAGAGATTCTTTCTTTTGGAATCGCAACTTCCATTCCTAACCTCCTTCATATTCACTAAATTCGTCAATTCTCATTTTCATTACTAGATGTTAGGTATTCTTTTGGAGGCAACAATGTTGCCTGATGATCTCCATGTACAAAATATTACTCTGCATATATTTGTCTCTACAAAGGTGCATATATTTGTCTCTACAAAGGCCTGGGAAACCTTATATATTATCTCCCACCCTAGGGTGTTTTTATTTTTTTTAAAAAAAAGAGTTAGAGGGTATTCGAGTTTGAAATCATAAAAATGAAAAATATTTTCGTTCAAATGACAGCTACTATTTTATCGAAACGTATGATGTGAACAATAGGAATCTCATAAAACCTTGTTCAATGTTAACCTGCAATTCATATTTTAAAAATCATATAAATTTGGTAGTTAGTGTTTTATTAATTATTTTGACCGAAAATGATATTAAAATAGAAATGCTTTCGTGGGGTAATATTGGCTGAGAAATAGACCATTCCAAGGCCTATTTATTGGTTTGAAATTAGCTTTTTATGGTATCTAAATTATACTCACCTACATGTTCAGTCAGCCAATCAATGGGTTCAATGTATGTAAAACTAGTCATCTTCACGTACATGTTCTTCCAACTAGTTTGGTTAAACAGGATGTTGCGTGGTGAGATTGATAACAAATTATAGAAATTTTATTCCACATGTCGAGCCATTGGCACACGCACGCTAAGTATCCATCACTCGAATCCTCAATGTCTCAAACCCCTCCACCTGAAAGTTAACCTCTCGAGTAGGTGCCTCTCGAACATGTCCAATGGAACCCCTCCCTTCAAGTACAGAAGAATCCATCCCTTCGAGGGCGGAGAATTCGACCCCTTCGAAGACAGAAGATTCCATCCCTTCGAGGGCCGAGAATTGGACCCCCTCAAGGACAGATGACTCCATCCCTTCAAGGACTCGACCCCTTCGAGGAAAGAAGACTCCATCCCTTCGAGGACCGAGACCTCGACCCCTTGGAGGACAGAAGCATCCATCCCTTCGAGGGCCTAGAACTCGACCCCTTCGAGGACAAAAGACTCCATCCCTTCGAGGGCCAAGACCTCGACCACCGGAGGGACAGAAGCCTCCATACCTTTGAGGGCCAAGAAGTCGACCCCTTCGAGGACAGAAGATTCCATCCCTTCGAGGCCGAGAACCACCTCTTCGAGGATCCCCCATCTACCCCTTGAGTCTTCCACCTGTCGAGCCATTGGCACATGCACGCTAAGTATCCATCACTCGAATCCTTAATGTCTCAAACCCCTCCACCTGAAACTTAACCTCTCGAGTAGGTACCTCTCGAACATGTCCAATGGAACCCCTCCCTTCGAGGACAGAACACTCTATCCCCTCAAGGGCCGAGGACTCGACCCCCTCGAGGACAAAAGACTTCATCCCTTCAAAGGCCGAAACCTCGACCCCTTCGAGAACAGAAGACTTCATCCCTTCGAGGGCCGAGAGCTTGACCCCCTCGATGACAGAAGGCTCCATCCCTTCAAGGGCCAAGAACTCAACCCCTTAGAGGATCCCCATCTATCCCTCGAGTTTTCCACCTGTCGAGCCATTGGCACACATACGCTAAGTATCCATCACTCAAATCCTCGATGTCTCATACCCCTCCACCTGAAAATTAACCTCTCGAGTAGGTACCTCTCAAACATGTCCAATGGAACCCCTCCCTTCGAGGATAGATGTCTCCATCCCTTCAAGGGCCGAGACCTCGACCCCTTCGAGGACAGAAGACTACATCCCTTCGAGGGACGAGTACTCTACCCCCTCTAGGATGGAAGAATCCATCCCTTCGAGGGCCTAGGACTCAAACCCTTCGAGGAAAGAAGACTACATCCCTTTGAAGGCCAAGACCTTGACCCCCTTCGAGGATAGAAGACTCTATCCATTCGAGGGCCGAGCACTCGACACCCTCGAGGACAGAAGACTCCATCCCTTCCAGGGTCTAGAACTCGACCCCTTAATGTAAAGAACACTCCATCCCTTCGAGGGCCGAGACCTCAACCTCTTCGAGGAAAGAAGCCTTCATTCCTTCGAGGGCCAAGAACTCGACCCCTTCGATGAAAGAAGACTCCATACCTTCGAGGGCCGAGACCTCGACCCCCAAAGGGACAAAAGCCTCAATTCCTTCAATGGCCAAGAAGTTGACCCCTATAAGGAAAGAAGATTCCATCCCTTCAAGGCCGAGAACAACCCCTTTGAGGATTCCCCATCTACCCCTTGAGTCTTCCACCTGTCGAGCTATTGGCACACGCATGCTAAGTATCCATCACTCGAATCCTCAATGCTCAAACCCCTCCACCTGAAACTTAAACTCTCAAGTAGGTACCTCTCGAACATGTCTAATGGAACCTCTCCCTTCAAGGACATAAGACTCCATCGCTTCGAGGGCTAAGAACTCGACCCCCACGAGGATAGAAGACTTCATCCCTTTGAGGGCCGAGAACTTGACCCCCTCGTGGACAGAAGACTCCATCGCTTTGAAGGCCGAGACCTCGACCCCTTCGAGGACAGAAGAATCCATCCCTTTGTGAGCTGAGAGTTCAAACCCCTTTAGGACAGAAGGCTCCATCCCTTTGAGGGCCGAGAACTCAACCCCTTCGAGGATCCCCATCTACCCCTCGAGTCTTCCACCTGACGAGCTATTGGCACACACACGCTAAGTATCCATTATTCAAATCCTCAAAGTCTCAAACCCCTCCATGTGAAACTTAACCTCTCGAGTAGGTACCTCTCGAACATGTCCAATGGAACCCCATTCCTTCGAGGATAGATGTCTCCATCCCTTCGAAGGCCAAAGACTCCATACCTTCAAGGGCCGAGACCTTGACCCCTTCGAGGAAAGATGCCTCCATCCCTTCGAGGGCCTAGAACTCGACCCCTTCGAGGACATAAGACTCCATCTCTTTGAGGACCGAGACCTCAACCCCCGAAGGGATAGAAACCTCCATCCCTTCGAGGGCCAAGAAGTTGACACCTTCGAGGACAGAAGATTTCATCCCTTCGAGGCTGAGAACCACCCCTTAGAGGAACCCCCATTTACCCCTTGATTCTTCCACCTGTAAAGTTATTGGCACACACATGTTAAGTATCCATCACTCAAATCCTCAATGTTTCAAACCCTTCCACCTGAAACTTAACCTCTCGAGTAGGTACCTCTCAAACATGTCCAATGGAACCCCTCCCTTCGAGGGCAGATATCTCCATCCCTTCGAGGGCTAAGACCTCGACCCCTTTGAGGACAGAAGACTCCATCCCTTTGAGGGCCGAGAACTCTACCCCCTCCAGGAAAGAAGACACCGTCCTTTCTAGGGCCTAGGACTCGACCCCTTCAAGGAAAGAAGACTACATCCCTTCAAGAACCAAGACCTCGACCCCTTTGAGGACAGAAGACTCCATCCCTTCGTGGGCCGAGAAATCGACCCTTTCAAGAATAGAAGACTCCATCCCTTCGAGGGCCTAGGACTTGACCCCTTCGAGGAAAGAAGACTCTATCCTTTCGAGGGCCAAGACCTTGACCCTTTCGAGGACAGAAGAATCCATCCCTTCAGGGCCGAGACCTCGACCCCTGAAGGAATAGAAGCCTCCATCTCTCCGAGGGCCAAGAAGTTGACCCCTTCGAGGACAGAAGATTCCATCCCTTCGAGGCCGAGAACCACCCCTTCGAGGATCCCCTATCTAACCCTCGAGTCTTCCACCTGTCGAGCCATTGGTACACGCACGCTAAATATCCATCACTCGAATCCTCAATTTCTCAAACCCCTCCACCTAAAAATTAACCTCTCGAGTAGGTACCTCTCAAATATGTCCAATGGAACCCCATCCCTTAGAGGGCTGAACTCGACCCCTTCGAGGACAGAAGACTCCATCCTTTCGAGGTCCGAGTCTTCAACCCCCAAAGGGACAAAAGGTTCCACCCATTCGAGGGCTAAGAAGTTGACCCCTACGAGGATAGAAGATACCATCCCTTCGAGGTTGAAAACCACCCTTCGAGGATCCCCCATCTGCCCCCTGAGTCTTCCACCTGTCGAGCCATTGGCACATGCACGCTAAGTATCCATCACTCGAATCCTCAATGTCTCGAACCCTTCCACCTGAAACATAACCTCTCGAGTAGGTACCTCTCGAACATGTTCAATGGAACCCCTCCCTTCGAGGACAGATGTCTCCATACCTTCGAGCACCGAAGACTCCATCCCTTCGAGGGCCTAGACCTCGACCCCTTCGAGGATAGAGGACTCCATCCCTTTGAGGGCCTAGAACTCGACCCCTTCGAGGACAGAAGATTCCATCCCTTCGAGGCCGAGACCCACCCCTTCGAGGATCCCCCATCTAACCCTTGAGTCTTTCACCCGTTGAGGCATTGGCACACGTACGCTAAGTATCCATCACTCAAATCCTCAATGTCTCAAACCCCTCAACCTAAAAATTAACCTCTCAAGTAGGTACCTCTTGAACATGTCCAATGGAACCCAATCCCTTCGAGGACAAATGTCTCCATCCCTTAGAGGGCTGAAGACTACACCCCTTCAAGGGCTCAGACCTCAACCCCTTTGAGGACTGAAGCATCCATCCCTCCGAGGGTATAGAACCCGACCCCATCAAAGATAGAAGACTTCATCCCTTCGAGGGCCGAGGCCTCGACCCCCGAAGGGACAGAAGCCTCCATCCCTTTGAGGACTAAGAACTCGACCCCTTCGAGGATAGAAGATTTCATCCCTTCAAGGCCGAGAAGGATCCCCTATCTACCCCTTGAGTCTTCCACCTGTCGAGCCATTGGCACACACACGCTAAGTATCCATCACTCGAATCCTCAATGTCTCAAACCCCTCTACCAGAAACTTAACCTCTCAAGTAGGTACCTCTCGAACATGTCCAATGGAACCCCTTGCTTCGAGGACAGAAGATTCCATCCCTTCGAGGGCCAAGAACTCGACCCCCTCAAGGATAGAAGACTTTATCCCTTCGAAGGCCGAGACTTCGAGGACAGAAGACTCCATCCCTTCTAGGGCCGAGAGCTCGACCCCCTCGAGGACAGAAGGCTCTATCCCTTCGTGGGCCGATAACTCAACCCCTTTGAGGATCCCCATCTACCCCTCGAGTCTTCCACCTATCGAGCAATTGGCAAATGCACGCTAAGTATCCATCACTCGAACCTCAATGTCTCGAACCCTCCACCTAAAACTTAACCTCTCAAGTAGGTACCTCTCGAACATGTTCAATGGAACCCTCCCTTTGAGGAAAGATATCTCCATCCCTTCGAGGGCCGAGACCTCGACCTCTTCAAGGACAAAAGATTCCATCCCTTCGAGGGCCGAGAACTCGACCCCCTCGAGGATAGAAGATTCTATTCCTTCGAGGGCTGAGAACTCGACCCCCTCGAGGATAGAAGACTCCATCCCTTCGAGGGCCGAGAACTCTGCCCCTTCGAGGGCAGAAGACTCCATCCCTTCGAGGGCCGAGACCTCGACTCCTTCGAGGATAGAAGCCTCCATCCCTTCGAGGGCTTAGAACTGGACCCCTTCGAGGATGGAAAGCTCCATCCCTTTGAGGGCCTAGAACTTGACCCCTTCGAGGACAGAAGATTCCATTCCACCCCTTCAAGGATCCCCCATCTACCCCTCGAGTCTTCTACTTGTCGAGCCTTTGGCACACGTACGCTAAGTATCCATCACTCGAATTCTCAATGTCTTGAACCCCTCCACCTGAAACTTAACCTCTCGAATAGGTACCTCTCGAACCCATCTAATCGAACCCCTCCACTTGAAAGTGCACAACTCGAACCCATCCTATCGAACCCCTCCATGAAGAAGCTCACATCTTGAATGGTTACCTTTCGAATGGGTGCCCAAAACAACATCGTTTTGGGTAGCCACCTGGAACCATATGCACATGGCGGTGCCGCAATGTTTGACAAAAGGCATGCACAAAATGACAAAAATGGTGCCCAAAACGACGTCCTTCGAGGCCTTAGAACTCGACCCTTTTGATGACAGAAGATTCCATCCCTTCGAAGCCCAGAACCACCCCTTCAAGGGTCCCCCCATCTACCCCTCGAGTCTTCCACCTGTCGAGCCATTAGCACACGCACACTAAGTATCTATCACTTGAATCCTCAATGTCTCGAACCCCTCCACCTGAAACG